>ML777103.1:2587583-2611498 GCA_009831015.1 Picea engelmannii | reverse complement strand
TCATAAATAAGGATGCCAATATTATCTCTTCACTGTTGTGTATGTGAGTTACATGTAATATGTTGGATGGAGGTTCACTTAATTCGATACATGCAAACTGTTGGTTACAAGTTATAAATCAAATTTCTGCATAAAAATATATAGGTGCAAATTGTTTGAAGGAAATAAACTACCAAAGACATCACAATTTGGATAGAAAAATACTAATATCCTTGCCTAGCTTATTTGGGGATATTGCAATGGGAAGGAATTAAGATTCTATACAGGGATGTTGTTTTACCAATAAGCGACCAACATTTGTATTTTTCAGTGGTAAGTTGGTTTGCACTCGTGTGGTTAATCAAGTCGGAGAAAGATCATGAGCTCATGGCTGAAATTTCGTGTTTGGTTCAAGTCAAGAGGGAGCTAGCATGGGGTAGATCTAGTCATTACTACTTGGAGTATCTAACATTGGGTGAGGATATTTGTGCAGCTTTTCCTTTTAAAATATATTACACCCTCACATTTGGGAGATGACCCAAGAATTTGGACAATAATCTCTTTAAAAGCACAGAGCAGAAATTGAAGATAGATGAACATGAAGGACAAGTGGAGGAACATGCATCTAACCACGAGGAGGATGTATGCATAGAGGAAGAACAAACAACAACCTATGATACATCATCATAGTTGATCGATGAGGCCAATGATACTAGTATGTGGGATTGTTATACCTTTGATGAATCAACAAAAGATGAGGATGCAACATCTTATGATGACTATGAGAAAATGTTCCAATTATCCGATGTTGAGGATCCAACATCTTTCACTGAGCATGATGTTTATGATGAGGGTAGTTCAAGAGTGATAGCACCTATGCATGATGAGGATTAAACACCCTATTTCATTTATGATGTCGATGATGATGAGGACATGACTGTACCTTGACAGGATGATGAAATTGAACAAAGACTCTTAGCATTGCAAGATTTGGAGAATCGATTATTGGTCACAGAGGAGAAATTATGCAGGTGTTGACAAGGGTAGATGGTGCCCATAAGTTTACTGAAGACCTTATGTGGAGAACCCAGTTGGAGGAGAGATAAAGGGGAGTTGCAGATGGAGTCACTGGTACCCATTTGTGCATCATCAAAGAGGCACAAGAACAAATGAAATCCGATTACCTGTAGTTGTTCATGGATAGGGACCTTGTTCTTAAGTTCATTGAATGATCCATATTATTTTTTAGAAGGAAATGAAGACATATATATAACAATGAAATATACAGATATATTGCGAGATACACATAAATATTTCAATGAACATAGAGATACAGTAATGCACAATTTTTATTAATAAGAGAATGTATAGAAACTATAAAATTACAGAGTGAATGACTCGCTAGAATGGTGGTGACTTATCTCTGAGAAGATATGTGATGGCTACGCTCATTCACAAGAAGACGATCGTTACAATGAAGCTCCAAAGGCCTTTTTAACATAAATAAAATCCAAAACCCTAACCCCAGATGATGAAAAGACAACAGGTTTGTGGACCCTGTTTTGGGTAGTTTGGTGTATCAACTTCCCGGGGGCGTAACTTTGGCATACGATCTATGTTTTTGGCATACAATAGCTCGTTGGAAAGGTATTGACAAGGAGATTCATTTCACAGGCTCAATCATGCCTTCAACAATCATTGAGGTGCCCAATCATGAAAAAGCGTCATTTAGGCCCTTAAAATGGCCCCAAAAGTTTGGGATCTGAAGAATTGCTAAAAATAGTAAATTGCCAACAAACTATTTTGAGCCAGTTGGAATAGGTGGGTGACCACTGATATCCACCTATATTAATACTCCCTCCTTAAGAAGCAATGGTCTCCATTGTTGAAACACACACTGACACTGAGAGGGGGGGGTGAATCAGTGTCACAAATCTTTGGACAATTTTCAACTTTTTATAAATTAACTGAACAAGATATATTTAGTTCAATCTCTCAATAAAAAACACAACCAATATATTCAAGAATATTTCATTTATTTATTTAACTTGAGTCAATACATAAAGTTAATCTTCAACTTCAAACAATTATGAGAGACTCAACTCTCTATTACAAGACTCAGCTTGTAGTTCTCAGATCCAACTGAGAAATGAGGAATGCAACCCTCATAACAAGTCCTAACTTGTTGATCTCAGATCCAACTGAGATGTGAGGAACCCACTCCTCATACAAGACCCATTTTGTAAACAAGAACCAACCTAATAGAATGAACCTTCATTCAATCCATTATATAATTATATATACTTCAACAAATTCCACTACCCATTGTTCACCATACTTATTTGTTTATATAATCTTCCAATTGGTATGAACTTGAATGATTGTGCCTTTTGACAATGAATCATTGCACCCTTTAATTTATTTTAATAATAAAAACTTATATTATTATTATTATTAATAGTTTTTTAAAGACTTGAAATCCTTTGTAAATTGTTTCAGCATTTTAACCCATCACTAATTATTGCAAACACGCGCTTCCTTCAAACCATTCTTTTCAAATCACCGTGGGCTCATTACTACAGATTTAATCTCCATTTGCGCTTCCTTCATTATTATTCATATAATATCGTGACAGGGATAATTCGTCATCATTTATATGTTGATCAACCTTTAAGAGTCGATCATATTCATGGATTGACTTCGTTATTTCCATCCCACACTTTCGTTGCATCTTCAGTTCTGAATCAAGTTATTACTTCGCTATCTGGTGCATTTTCCTGTACCTAGAATTGACATGTGCTTAGCTTGTGACTCCCCTTTGTTTTTCATATGACCAAACTAATATGACCAACATATAGATACATAAGGTGCAGGGTTTGTTATGTTTTAGCATGTAGGGACTTCACTTCACCAAGTGACCATATACCGTGACCAGGTGTTAACCCGGTTTTCCCTTTAGCTCATCGCCACTTTTCATATGACCACAAGTGGTGACCAGGCGCTAAGATAAACAAGTGCTTGATCACTTTTCAAGATCGATGGTCATGTTTTAATCGTACGAAGAGATGGATGACTGTCATTACTTTGGGACTTCGTCCTCTGGGAAGTGATTGTAGTGTGCCAGGGGATTTGATTGTTTCTCCCTTGTTGCGTTGACACACATCACATTCAGCTACAAAATTACAAACGTCTTGTTTCATACCATCCCAGAAAAAAGAACTTTTGACCCTGTCATAGGTTTTGGTAAACACGAAGTGCCCAGTTGTGGGTGTAGAATGAAGCTCAGAAAGTACCGTGGATTTAAGTTTTGATTGTTTACTTAAATACAAACAACCTTTGTATCGAAGCTCATCATGGAGTTAAGAGTACCCTAGAGAGACTGGAGCATTGGACTGCAATTGTTATATTAGATGCGAACTTTTGGGAACGTGTAGCCATTCCTGGTGAACGTCTTGGAGCCAATTTGGTACAATGAAGGAGAGAGAAAAAGTGGATCCTTCATTTTCATATTTTCGGAAAAGTGCATCCGCAACCACATTGTCTTTGCCTTTCTTGTAAATGATCTCATAATCATATCCAAAGAGCTTAGTCACCCATTTTTGTTGCTATGGGGAGGAAATGCGTTGTTCTAGAAAATACTTGAGGCTTTGATGATCTATCTTAATTTGGAAGCGTTGCCCCAATATATAAGGGCGCCACAAATCAATGACATGCATAATAGCCAACATTTTTTTTTCATAGATTGATTTGCCCAAATTTAGTTCAGATAGTTGTTTGTTGGTAAAGGCCAAAGGCCGACCCTCTTGCATAAGGACAGTGCCAATTCCTTTCCCTGAAGCATCACATTCCAGGACAAAGGTCTTTGTGAAATCAGGAAGGGCCAAGACTCAAGTGGTGCACATGGCCATCTTCAAGGTTTGAAAATCCTGAGCAGCTGCTGGAGTCCAAGTGAAATAATTCTTTTTAAGGAGTGCAGTGAGGGGTGCCACAATATTTCCATAATTCTTAACAAACTTGCGATAATAAGTTGTTAACCCTAGAAATCCACGCAAGCTTTTGAGTGTCTTTGGGTGAGGCCAGTCTTGCATAGCTTCAATCTTTTTAGGATCCACCCTGACACCGTCCTTGCCAACAAGATGACCAAAGTACTCGAGTTCTGAGGTGCCAAAAGCACATTTAGATTGTTTCAGGAAAAGTTGGTGCTAAGAGAGTAGATGGAGAACTCGATCCACATGAGAAAGATGGTCTATCCAGGTTTTGTTATAGATGAGGATATCATCAAATAAAACTAAGACAAAATGACGGAGAAAAGGACGAAAGACATGATTCATGAGGCTTTGGAAGGTGGAGGGGGCGTTACATAAGCCAAAGGGCATGACCAAAAACTCATAGTGGTCCTCATGAGTTCTAAAGACAGTCTTAGGAATGTCTACATCTTTCATACAAATCTGGTGGTAACAAGAATGAAGATCAAGTTTAGTAAAGAACTGGGCGCTACTTAATTCATCCAAGAGGTCATCAATGACATGAATGAGAAATTTGTCTTTAATGGTGAGTTTTTTGAGGGAGCGGAAGTTGGGACACATGTGCCAATAAACTTCTTTCTGTATGACCATGACTACAGGAGAAGAGTAGGGGCTCGTACTAAGGCAGATAACGCCTGCGTTAAGCAATTCTTGAACCATTTTCTCAATTTCTTTTTTTGGGAAAAGGGGTGACGATAGGGACGGATATTGGGAGGAAGGCTTCCTGGTACAAGGGGAATGGAATGATCATGAACACCATGGGAAGGAGGGATTCGTTGGGGAGTGGAAAATACCACTTTATGTTTAGAGATGATGGATTGGAGGTCTTGCGGCACATAGGGTGTCTCAGTTGCTTGTATGGCATGGAGTTGGGAAATAACGCCAGAATGACCTTTTTTTAGCAGCTTTTACATGCGATGGGAACGAATGATCTCAGGTGAACCGGCAGTGATGCCTTGGAACTTATATTGTTGGCCCTCCTGGTCGAATTGCATGGTTAATTCCTTAAAATCCATGAGAATGGGACCCAAAGTCCTTAGCCAGTCTGCACCCAACACAATGTCACAACCACCCATGTTGATAGAAAACATATGATATTTCAGGTGGTAGTCACCAATTTGGAGACACACATTTTCACAACGCCCTCCACATTTCATGGAGACGCCAATGGAAATCATGATTTGGAAATTATTGACTGCATGGATATAGCAATGAGTTTCTTGGGCAATGCGACGATGAATACAATTATGGGTGCTTCCACTATCAACAAGAATGATGACCTTCCTATGCTTGATGTAACCAATTAGATTGAGGGTTTGGGGAGTAGAGAAGCTAGTGAGAGCATTTAGGGAAATGACTGGTTCTACTTCAGGAGGGTCTGAGGGAGGGGTTATGTCAGTGGGTTCAGGTGACTCAGACATAAGGGGAGTTTCAACATCCTCTTCCAAAATATCCTCTGAGATGGCCATAAAAAGCTTTTGCTCCTTACACTTGTGGCCCATAAAATATTTTTCATCACAATTATAACAAAGGCCTTTGAGTTGGCTTTCAACCATTTAAGCCCTGGTCAATTTTTGGATCTTTAGTGGAGCAGAAGGAGTAGTGGGATTTACTGGTTTAGTGCGAGGAATAAATGAGGGTTTCCGGTTTTGAGAAGAGACAACCTATTGTGCTTCCTTAGCTATTTTAGTACTCTCCACCCAAATCTAAGGCCGAGCCATGAGGACATGGGCACTAATCTCATCCTTGAGGCCACTGATAAAACATTCTCGAAAAAAAGAATCAGACATGCCCTCTGTACGAAAAGCCGGTCGCTCAAAAGAAGCTATAAAGTCTTCCACTGTTCCAGATTGTTTCAACTTTGTCAAACGGCCTAAATGGTTGGTGTTAGTGTCAAAGCATTCATAAAGCTCTGCCACAAAGTGTGTCCAAGAAACATACCATTGACAAACAATTTTTCTCCATTGCCACCATTGCCAACGTTCTTGATCTAGATGGAGAACACCATACCGGAGTTTGGCCAAATCATCTGTAATGTCGTACAAAGAGAAATAATGTTCCATTTGAGTTACCCAACCAGTGGGATCTGAGCCATCAAATTTGGTCACATCCACCCGCAGAAGGCGTAGGTCACACTGAAAGTAATGGGGCTGGAAATTATGGGAATGAGAGGAAGTTCCAGATTCGGTATGCAAAGGTGGGTTAGATAAAGGGGGATCTGCAGGGATATGCAGCTTGGTGTAGATCATCGAAATGACAGATTCAAGTTGGGTCGTCATGTCTTGTTTGAGGTATTATTTGAGTTCGATGATTGATGTGGCGATGGAGGAATGCATGTTTTGATTGATGGTGGAAATATTGGCACTGAGCTATCTCACTTCTTGTTGGGTCTCTGTGAAATTAGATTGCAAGGTATTGAAGCGAGCTTCCAAGTCTTGGCTACATGTATGGGCCATGATGACGAGGGAACCGAAAAGGGGCGGATGGGGTCAAAACGTTTGCTGAAAAATGATAGGTATGAATTTGATAAGGGCGAAGAGATAAATCCAATGGAATAGGTCTCAAATAATGGTGCAAAAATTTCCAGACTTTTTTTTTTTCACCTGCGGAGTTATACTTTGGTTTGAAGAATACTGTAGTGATGAAATGCCCAAATGCTTAACCAGGAAGAAATGTGTAGTGATTTGGAAACTCGAACATAGTTGCGCGGCAATAGATCTTGTCTGTTTTATGTTTTGTTTCTGTCCCCAAGGTTTAGGTATTCAAGGGTTCTACAGACAAGGGTTTGCCCTGTGCTATAGCTCTCTAATATACGTGTGGGGTCCAATAGTAGTACTTTTTCCAATATCTCATGGCACCAACTAAGGAGGCTGGACCGTGCCCTTAGCCGTACTGCCCAACTACCCAGGTACTAGAGAGTATCTTCCTGAGTGTTGTTCTCGGTGACACTATAGCAGTCAGATGGCCGATCGGTTTATTTAAAGAGGGCTTCAAGAAATCTAGGTTGATCCGTATACAGGTGTTGTCTGATGTGCTACCACTCGAAGGGGTACCAACAGGGGTTACAAGGGTGGCAAACAAATGTGCGCTTAAGTATCACCTGTATTTCCTGCGTGTATGAATCCCTCAACCGCAGGTTTATGTGTGTAATGACAGATCTCTGTAATTTAAAGATGCCGAAATACGTCTCTACCCTGGAAAAAATTAACCCACGATTTTCTGCCAAGGAAAGTGCTCTGATACCACTTGTAATATTCCAGATATAAAAAGTATGCAGAACAGAAATAAAATGCTAGAAATGGCAGATAAACAACAATATAACTAGAACAACACCACAATAACACTGAAATGATATCAAAATAACACTAGAAAGAGCGCTTTCATTCTGAGAGAAATGTTCATGGGCCTCTTCGAGGGGGAAACCTCCAGTCGATCAGAGCTCTATTACAATAATATCCAATCTAGGGTTCTCATACCCTCGATTCCTATTTATACTAAATATGTTTATCAAAAGAACCATCTAGAGGAAGATCCTTCTAGAAGCGGAAGCTTCTATTAGGTCTTCTTACATTCGACTTATTCTACCTTATTGCAAGGCCTTATTAATATTGACCTTTATTACATCCAAATATATTGTTCTACCTACGTGAGGGGTTAGGTCCCTAACAACTGCTTGCCCTGCTGGAGAAGTTGCACTACTTGGCTTGTGGAAGGTTGTCGAGAACCTAATGTTGGAAGGGTTGGACCTTTTTAACCAGTATGGCTACATGAGATGACTGTGTGCAGAAGGAATCTTTGCGATTTGTTGCAATCTTGTCAACCTGCTTCTACTGGACTGACGTTGCAGTGGTTGCAGTGTCCTTCTGTTCACCTTTTGAATAGATTGTGAAGAGGCTGAAATTTGTAGTATGAGAGATCACTTTGCGGCACTGTTTTATTGGTACAGTAATTCAGAACTACCTCTGGTATCCTGTAGGGTTGATCCCCCAGAGTAACAATGATGCTATGGGGTCGAGACTCATAAACATCACGACGCCTCCACATATATGGCTAGCCTAACAAAAAATCATAGAATTCCAGTGGGGAAACATCACATAGTACCTCATCCTTGAAGGGCTTGATGTCGTATGACAAGCGACATTGCTGGTTGAAACGAAGATCTCGTCCCCAGTGAATCCATCCGATGTTGTATGGTTGGGGGTGTGGTGTTGTCATCAAATCCAACTTCTTGACGAACTTTGCTGAGATGAGGTTCTTCTGGCTTTTGCTATCAACAATAAAATGCAACGAGGTCCCCTTCACCCACATCCGTCAATGGAAAAGGTGCTCCCCCTCCTCAGGATCCTCTGGTTCTTCTGGTTGGATTGTTTTGGTCGCGACAGTGTCAGTGGGTTTTCATCAATTATCTGTCTCCTTTTATTAGTGTTTGAATCAGAGTCTAAGTCGGAGCTCGACTCTATTTCTTTGAGCTCAACCACCAATGAATGTTTCGAGCGACATTCATTGGTGTTGTGCCAATGGATTTTGCGGAATTCACACTACTTCCCAGTGTCCTTCTTCGTCTTCCCATTACCCTTCTTTTCCTGTGGCTTGAACTAGTTTTCTTGAGGTTGACTTATCTGTGAGTTAGGGACGCCTTTACCATACTTTAGTTGTTGCAGATTTGCAGACCCAAATTACCACTTATTCTGTTTCTTAAATTTTTGATCGATTTTGACAACATATCTATAAGCGACTCCCAGTGATGATATTTCTAGAAACTCCATTTTGGTTTGGATGTACCTGTGTAGAGCCCCGTGGTATTTCAGAACCAGATGTTACTAAGAGTCTTTGATACCCATCTTGGTGCGCAATGTATGGAAGGTTTTTGTGAACTCTGGCACTATTTGGTCCCGCTTTTAATGCAGCGTGGTCCATCTCATGTACTGGTCATCATAATTTCCCACAGGGTAATATTGCTCCTTGAATGCATCCATAAAAAAATCCCAAGTGGGCTTGGCCCCAAATACTCCAGAATCGTCTATGGAACTTTGCTCCCAGTAAGTTTCCCACCAATGTTTGACAGGGGGGAGATCCTAAAGGAGCGCAAAGGTGATCTTTTCTCTGTCGGAAAAGTTGTGAACATAGAAATAACCTTCTAGCAAATTTAACCATTTTTCCAAAGAATTCACATTGATTTGACCTTCAAATACGAGAATATCAAAATTAACTTGTACCTTGAATGGGGTAGCGTCTCCAAAGCGACTTCTTTACGAAGACGTGCCTGTTCTTGTCGACAATCGTTGAAGGATTTGGGAAAAATTCTCCAACTTCTCGTTCCTTTGTTGTGCTAGGGATTTTGCGAGCAACATATTGATGGGATCTTCTGCTCCCACATCTCTCTTTTCTTCTTTCATGGGAGGCCACTTGGGCTAACGAGAGCAGTTGTACTCAAGGGAAACTAGCTCGAGACCCAACTCTCTGTACCCTGACCTCTTCAGGGACATGCACTAAGAAATGAAAATGAGCAGCTTGATTTGATACCATCGATCTAGATTATTTTTGAGAACAAAATGAAGGTAGAGATATAACAATAAAATATACAAAGATATTGCAAGATACACAGAAATATTGCAATGAACAAAGAGATACATTGATGCACAATTTTTATTAATCAGAGAATGTACAAAAACTACAAAATTCTTGAGTGAATGACTTGCTATAATGGTGGTGACTTATCTCTGAGAAAAGATATGATGGCTACACTCATTCGCAAGAAGATGATCTTTACAATGAGGCTCCAAAGGCCCTTTTAACATAAAGAAAATCCAAAACCCTAACCCCGGAAGATGAGAAACCAACAGATTTTTGGACCTCGTTTTGGGTAGTTTGGTGTATCAAATTCCCGAGGGCGTAAATTTGGAATACGATCTCCATTTGGGGTGCACGATAGCTCATTGGAAAGGTAGAGAAAAAGCATAATTTAGGCCCTTAAAATGGCACCAGAAGTTTAGGACTCGAAAAACTGCTAAAAATAGTAAATTTCCAAAGAACTGTTTTGAACCAGTTGGAATAGGTGGGTGATCACTGATATCCACCTGGATCATTAAAGACAAGGAAAGGGAGGTTAAGGAGATTTGTTACCGATTGAGTTTGTCATGCTTTCATCATTGACAACAACATAGACTCCATCATCCTTAGCATCCATGACACATAAGGATGAGAGTGAAACTCATGATTTGGGGGAGGAGCCTCTTGTGATGATCCCACACAAGGATAATTCAGACTTGCAGGTGCTTGAGGAGAGGTTTGAAGCAGAGGTTTTTTACCATGCCCCTAATTTGAACTGTGGGGATCACGAACTAGTTATTTTGGAGAACCCACTAAAGGCTTAAGGTTTGGCTATGGAGAAGATAGTTGAAATCATTCCGTGTGGACCAGCCCGTAAGGAAGAATATACCTACATGGATTGGGTGGATAGGTACATGACAAACATGGGCATGCTCGAGGATATACGTTCAGGTGACATCAATAGAGTGATGAATACAGTAACACCTACAGGGTACTGGATGATACAAGACAATTTAGTGATTTACAACAATGTGCAAGAATATTGATTGGCACATGAGAGTGTACAATGGAGTTGTGAGGTTTTTCTGCCAGGGAGACCTCCTGATGGAGTCTTCGGGCACACCATTGAGTTGAGGTTACCCAGGATTGGTGAGTCTTAGGGAGAAACATATCCCTTGATGGTATATCTTCATCTGGGATGTCATCAGATGACGACCAGGGAGCATGATAGGCAGAGGTATGCTATTAGACTTCATCTCTTGGTTGTACCCTTGGGGTTGACCAATGCACTAGTCACTTTCCAGTCATGCAGGTAGTGGTAGAGTCATCTATTGTTTTTATTTTATTCCCTCATTATATACAACAAGACATGGGAGGTTCACTTGATTCAGTTGGATGAGACATGTGAAATTATAACCATGACAAATTTCTCTCACTCGGATTTTGTGATCAGTGCACATGGTGCATAGGAGGAGATCCAAGCTCTATTGGGTCAATTCACTGAGGATTCAAAAAAAATCATTGAGAGTGGTGGACTTCCAATTTGGTGGTGGGTTCCGGGAATTCATCAAAGTGATCGACTACTTTGGATGATGAGGATGTTCAATAGGGTAGTGTCAGTAATTGGTTTGTGTCATTGTGAGGATATTGTGAGAAGATTTTTGAGCTTTGGCGGGGTATATTTTTCCTTACGATACCCAAGATAGATTCTATCCATGTGTTGACAGACGTTAACTTCACTGAGATGCATGGGAGACACATAATCCAGTATAGTGAGTTCAATCCTTTTGGGGATCTCAGCTTGGGGATATAGAAGACGAGAGCACAATTCGAGCATGGTGATCAGATGATTATGACTTGAGGGGTGAAATGCCAACATGATGGTTCCTCACATAGATTCTCTTGGGACCCTAGGAATGCAGTATTTGACAACTCTATAGCCAATGCAAATGATATGGCCAATTTTTTATTCTCAGGATTTACTCTTGGGATGATTAGGATTGGTTTCTTGGAGGAGTGGTCTTCTAAGGAGTTGAGTGAGTTCAAGCAGCTTTTGATTTCATGGCTTATCAGAGGCAGTTGGGTGGATTCTTGTGTTGGCACCTGGTAGATTAGGGCTCTAAATAGAGGGTGCTTCACATCATACATGTTAGTTTGGGACCTTGGTGACTTTACCACTTATAGGCTAGTTTGAGAAAGGTTCACATGGAGGGACTTTGTGGATGATGTCTTGAGATATTTTATGGACGATGCTTGGATGATTGCAGTAGGTTGGGGATATTGGAGTATTAAGGATTTCCATTTTGATACCAGGAGGTTAGGTTCCATTTATGCTCTATCAGTTTGTGACCACATAGACTTCTCTAGGATGTCTGATTTTAGAGTTGGTTTGGTTGGCTTTACTGAGCTACATTGGCAGGACATAATCCTCGATAGTGGAGATGATTCTTTGGGGTATTATATCTTGTGGATGCAGTCTAGGAAGGAAGATCAAGTATTTATGGTCAGAGTGGCGTAGCGTCAACATGATGGGTCCTTTCTGGTGATAGCACGAGGCCTTGGGATTTTATGGGTTGAAAGTCTTGTAGCTGGTACAGATGGGAGAACCAATTGTTACTTTCAGGAGGCCCCTAGTGTTAGCACATTTCAGGACAATATTGTGGGAAATAGGTGCTCTGGATATTTCATATTGGTTTGGGACATGGGGATCATCATTAGTTTAGTTTGGTTCAACTTGTTGTTCTTATGGGTGTGATGGCATTGCTTGAGGACAAGTAATATTTAGAAAGGGAGGATTTGTCATGTCCCTATTTTTGGGTTCCCATATTCTGCCATGGAAATGACTTCCGTGGTTTGTCAGTGAAGTAAAAGGGAGTCAAAAGGGGTTATTTAATGTCACTTAGTTAGGAGATGTCATTTTTTTGAAGTGGCATTAAGTAACTTTAGATTAATAAGTTACTTAAACATTATTACAGTGACTTTTAATATTAAAGTGAAAGTAAAAGGGGAATATGGGTGATATTTGATTTAGTCAAATAGGGGAAATTTCTAGAAGGCATGGAAGAAGGATAAAAGGAGGGGTAGTGCTTTAGTTTTGGAATTATGATTTGATTTCTCATTTTGGAATGCTCTTGGAGCCATTGTTTCGTTAGGGTTTAGCAAAACCCTTCCACCATTGCAGTTTAGTTTCGATGGTGCAATATCCACCCTATCTAGACAAGAAGGAGGATCCATCTATGATCTTCAATTGAGATTCATCTGTGGTTTGATATCAGTTTGGAGGTGCAAAATCATAGGGTTTCTAGTGGTGACCATGACATCATTTAGGTTTCGGCTTGTCATTGTGTGTTTTTCATTGATGTAATGTAGCTGCCATAGCAACCACTATATTATTGTATTCAAATTTTTTATTCATAATAAAATAATCCAAGATTCTCTTCTATTCCATATGTATATAGTTTTTCCAGTAATATGTTAGACAAAATGTCTCTTGTGGAATTAATGCTAAGTGTTTGTGGAAAAAGATAATGTGATGGAATAGAAATTCATGATATCACCGTATATATCTGTTATGGATATCACATATTATACATCATGGATGAACATGGGGTGCATGTGGACCCAGCCAAGGTCCAAGTCATCCATTATTGGCCAACCCCGATGACTTTGTCAAAGCTTCATAGCTTCCTGGGCACCGCCAACTTCTACTGTAGATTCATGTTGGGGTTCTCTCATATCTCTTAGAACTTAAGTCAAGTGACCAAGGGGGGAGCTAAAGCCAATTTCTCTTGGTATGAATCACAGCAAAAAACATTCCAAGATCTAAACACCACCTCCGTTCTGCACCAGTGAACACATTGTTAGACCTGCAACAACCAATTGAGATTGAAACAAATTCATTTGACCATCCTATAAGTGCCATCCTCATTCAAAAGGGACATCTAATAGCCTATCATAGTGAAATACAATGTAATGTTGTTTGCAGATATCCCACTATTGGTGCGCAGTGGGAAGATCCAAGGTTCAACACGAATTTACCAACAAAACCCTCAAATACCAACATCACCCGCAAGTAGGTGAAGTCTCACCCATGGTATCTATGGGGACTATGGGAACTAGGTTTCTATAGTGATGAAGGGATGGGAGGTAGTCCTTACAAACATTCTACTTAGCATTTGTTCATTATCATGTGCACAAAAACATAACAATATACAACAGATTCATAATAACATAGCATTCATCATATTCATGGTAAACATAACATAAGCACACCATAACACAAAGATACCATATTTAATGTGTTTCACCCAAGATGGGATACGTCTGCAACGAGTGAATTCTTATTACATTATTCATAATGTTCATTACAAAATAGGAGAACTGTGCATATCTATTATGTCTCAGACATATCCCTCACATACAAAATGCCTTGGTTGTTCTCCTATGCGCCTATTTTCTATCTATCATCATATCCTTCTCATGCTTCTCTCTTCTCAACTATAGAAAATATCCCAAAAACTCTTCAAAAGTCACTTAGGAGACTACTTTCTATCCCAAAACCCTTACATATTTATACAATTACAATAGGGATTAGCCCATGTCAATGGACCCAAAATGCCTAACGACTTCCAACGGTCTTCCTTCTATCAAGCGTGTTGATCCCTGGAAGTATACTAACTTTCTTGATTATCTTTCTTTCTTTATCTATGCGCACGTGGTTTGCTCCTATGTAGTTCCCAAAATTAGTCCCAAAATCATGTCCCAGTAGGCCCCCAAAACTCACCTGTGGCCCGTCCTGAGCCACTCAGTCCTTCTATTGTGCTCCCTTCCATGTCAAAACAAACTTTTGGAAAGTGTCCTTCACGTTTTTGACCTTCTCCTTTACCTCTACTTCCTATGCAAAAATATCCTCTCCTAGTTGTGTTGTAATGGGGGTCTTTAGTTTCTCTGTGTTGTCTTGCATTGCTTGTTTGATTATCCCTTATGCAGCCATGAGTTCTTTTGTCACCCAGAATGCTTCCTTTGGTAGCGGCTCAAGATTCTGTGTGAGAGTCTACTACTCAGCTCTCATCTAACTTATCTCATGGTGCAACTTCCTATTCCCAACTATTGCAGCCATTCATTCTGTCGTTGATAGAGTGCTCATTGTTTCTTTGAACTTATGTGTCTTCTCCTGTGTAGTCTGTAACCTATGTTCTATTTCTTGTAGCTCTGCATCCTCCAACAATTGAGTCCACACTTGTGTACTCTCCTCATATAACTTAGCGCATTCCTCATCTAAACTCTTGATACTTTCCATGGTCATGATGGATGTCTGCTCCCTTTTCTCCCTCTCTTATGGTGGGATACTTGGCATTCTGCAAGCTTCCAAGTCTAATATCTTGGCACGTAATCCCTGATGGCTTCGCTTGTCTTTGTCACTTTCTCTTCCAAGGGATTATTTTCTTCCATTTGTACCTCTAGGATATTGTTGTATACCTCATGCCCTTGTTGTTTCAACCTTTCTGTCTTTTGTGCAACGTCGTCCCATTCTTGCATGAGTTTGTTCTACTTTGCATGTAGTGCTTCATTATCTACAACCAATTTGACCAACTCCACAGAAGTTGATTATGCACATAACTGGATATCTTGCATGACACTTTTCTACAAACTATGTAGCACGTTCAACGGTATCTGTGATAATAGTAATTCAATATGAATTAATTCTTGTGCGTGCTCCTACATTTCGATCATGGGGAACTCTATATCCCCTACTGATATCTTCATGATCTGACACTCTACTGATGTTGATGACGGTTGAGATGTCATTGATTGTGTCTCTGTTTTTTTTTTTGTGCTCTCTATCTATTCTTCTTCTATTGATAATACTGGTGCTATCCTGTTTGCTTCCAAAATCTAGCGCATTGTGGAAATTTGGGCTTACACATTCATGTGCATCTCCTCCTGTTTCTACACAACTCACATAAATTCTTCTTCAGTGACTTCTTTGACTTGATCTACGATATTCTCCAAGTCATCCTTGGTTAAGGCCTGGATAACTGCTTCCTTTGTGGATTTCCTCTTCTTGTGTTTGTGTCCTGATTGCTCCTTAGGGTGCTCTTTTCTCTTCTCTCCAATGGGCGATATTGTTTCCTAAGTGTCTCCTGCACCATTTCCTTGTTATTCATGTTCCTCCTCTTCTTATTTTTCCTTATCTTCTTCTTATTCCTACTCTTGGTGTTGTGTTTATGTCTACGTTATTTCTAGCATTGGGATTTTCCACTCTTCTTCCCAGTCATTTAAAATCGGACTAATTTCTTGTTCTGTCACTCTGTAGGCAGTCGGAAGTCATTACTAATCTGGATCCCTCTTGGATTGAATGTACATATGATGTGGCCCTGCTTTGAATCACACAAGGTCTCTATACACTTCAATCATCTGAGGGAGAATGCGCAGTGTGTTCTCAATACAATATCAAATTGTCTCCTTGTAAATGTAAAAGGAGACATTGTTATCCATTTGTATGCCCTTTTGTGTGGTATGCCACAAGGAAACATACCTTGCTTCTAGGAAAGGTTTCTATGTGCCTTCCAGGAACTATGTTTCTTCTATCTCCCTCCAAGAACTATGTTTCTTCTATCTCCCTCCAAGCAACTAGTGCAATCAAAATCAACAACCATGCATAATGGAACTCCGTACCTTTCTCTTGCGCTTCACTGTAGTTCGTTTAAAAATGGTTGACTAGAAATTTTTCCCAGTTCATATGTACTCCTGCTGCGCACTTCTCTGTTGCTTCTATTACTCTTGTTGGCACCTAGTCTTTGCAACATTTTTTGAGTAACTTGCAAGCCAATATCTGCATCACAAATCTAACAGTATCATCATTGATGCTCGCGATGTCCAATCTGTGCGCTACTCTGTGCATGCCATATTTATCCTTCATTCTTTCTGATAATTCCTTCTCCTTTTTGTTATCTGTGAACAAAGGAAGTGGGTCTTCCCCTGCTAACGATAATCCTGTAATTCGCACGATCATTTTTGTGTCAATCGTACTGGTTTTTCCAACCATAGAAACCCTCTGTGGACACAACTTAACAATAACTCGATGCATTTGTTGATCTATGTGCTTCTTCCAAAATGTGGAATCTTCAACATGTTCAATATGCCTATTCGTTGCTGTCCTGTTTCCCACACCAGCGGCTCAACTGTGAGTACGAGTGAGTTTTGGCTAATTTTCATGTGTAGATAATTCTATGGTGATAAATCCAAAATATTATTCAAATCTACCGAATCATGGTCTGAAAAGTTTAGGTTCCCCACTATGGCCAACATGTCCCCTTCAATAATGACCCTAGGTGGAATATTTGGTGCAACAAGGTCATACTTCGTCTACTTAGGCAAGTTAACTAACTTTGATGTTGAATTTCTCGACGACACATATGCCCTTGGAAAGTTGATTGGATTTGATGCCTCTGTGCTCGAGGCTCCTCCCTGAACTAGTATTGACATCTGGCTAGTGCGTTGTTTCTACGTTTGCAATGTGGATGGTCTTGTCTTTGGTGGCACCATGGCTCTTTGTAATTCAACTATGTATGCAATTTTGTAACTCACTTGACTCTCTCACTCGGTTCTCTGTGCTCTTCAAATAGGAAAACAACAATAACCGTTTCTCGCCTTCCCTCGTATTATTTTATAGGCTTTGCTAGCTACTTCATTCCTCTTTGTGCCAAAATTCTTAGTCCAATCCAAATTCAATTCTTGTCTTGATCCTTCATTAATTTCGTATCTTCCAACGGATCATGGTCTAGATTTTCCATCCTGTCAAAATCACGTCATCACTTCTCATTTATGACTATGCGTTTCCACTGTCTCACCGTCATGTTTGCTCTTAAATGATTTTCTCTTCCTCTGTGTATGTATTTATCCTATCTTTCTTTATGTGCAATCCAATTCTCCTTTCTATACATAATTCAATTCTCTATCTTTCCTGCGTGCCTTCCTCTTACTTTCTTCTTTTCCACGACATTTGTTTTTCATCTCTTTTTATGATAATTTGACTATAATGCAGATACTGTGGTACAAATACTACAATACAAATACTTTGCAATCAATATAGTGCACGGAAAGACGACTGCCCCTATATTTTTCAGCCGAATACCGTTGACTAGTCCTTCCATGATCTCCCATTCAATTTCTCCAACTGAAAAACACTTGCCTCTGTGAAAAATATTATCAAATAAAGACCTAACTAGTGCATTTGAAACTTCCCAGGGTGCTACAAAAACTTGATGTCATAGAGAAAAACAAAGTCTCCTGTCCGAAACTTCTTTTTTTTAATGTGTATGTCATTCAATGCCTTTTCACACACTTTATGAACCTACTGATGAAATCCTGCGATGAAGCGGTCTTCTTCCAGTTCCACTAGCTTTGAAAATATTTTCTCTATTGTGCCATAATATGTGAGCTCTTTCAGCGTGACAATGCACAGACTCAACATAATGAACTCCATGGGCATAATTGCTTCCTGGCTATATACTAATCAGAATGGTGTCTGTCTTGTCAACTTCTTACATGTGGTCTAATATGCCCATAGTTCTATAGGAATCCTTAAGTCCCATTCATCTCGATTTACATTACATATCTTTGTCAACGCATTCTCTAGGATCTTGTTAAACATTTCCACTATTCCATTTTCTCGAGGGTGATAAGGTGTGCTCTTCTGGTGATGAATATGAAATTCCTTTGTCAATGCAACAATCATTTTATTCGAAAAATGGGTCCCCTGATAACTCATAAGGACTCTCAGACATCCAAACCTCGTAACAACATTCTAAAATAGAAATCGCGCAACAATATCTGAGTTGCAGTATCTAACAGGTTCTGCTTCATCCCATCAGTTCAAGTAATATGTTGCAGTGATTATATATCTTTCTCCCGACCTTTTTTCTGGTGAGTTTATTGGTCCAATGAAATCAACTTCCCATTTATCAAAATCCTGCAACGTAACTTGCAGTATTAAAGGAATATCGTCTCTTCTGGATGGCTTCCCAACTCGCTGATAGACATCATAGGTATGAAATAACTCCTTAGCATCCTTATGAAGGGTGGGCCACCAAAGTCCTACATGCAAAATTTTCTAGCCATCGCTTTCCTTGCATAGTGGCCTCCTGCAATTGCTTCATGTGCCTCTAATAATATTATAAGCCTCTTGTTCTCTAATACACATCACCAAAGAATACCATATGTGCCTAACTTATATAAATTCCCCGCTATAAGCTAATAATCTATTTTATTTAATACTAGTTGCTTCTTCTACGCAACTGTAAAGTTGGGTGGGGATACTCCTGTACTCAAGAACTAACAATATATGTAAAGTAATCATCGATCATCTATACTATGGTGTGAATTTGGTATATAGTCATCCATATTTATTGTATCTTCCCCTGGTAGTATGTGTGACAAATGGTCAGGTCTTGTATTAAATGTTCCTGGTTTCACAATCACTTCAAAATCATACTCCTGAAATAATAACATCCATCTGCATATTCTACCCCTCAACACTAGATTATTGACTAAGTATCTCAGTGCAAAATGATCTTTGTATATCATAAAATGTGATACCATCAGATAATGCCTAAACATCTGTAGTGCATACACCATTGCCAATCCTTCTTGCTCTGTAGTAGTGTAATTATGTTTAGTAGTTTACAACTTTCTGCTAGCAAATGCAATGGGATGATCCAAATCTCCTTCACCTAGCTGAGCTAGAACTATGCCTAATGCTATAGATGAAGCATCTACGTGGACATGCAATTCCTTCTTCCAGTATAGAAATACTAAAATCGACGCAATAACTAGTTTGCTTCAAGGTATTCAAACTTTGTTGATATTCCTCGTTCCATTGAAACCTAACCTCCTTCTTCAAAAAAAAATCCAGCGGGGCTGTAAGCTGCGCATATCCCCTAATAAAAATTTTGTAATACCCCATATGTCCTAAGGTTGCTTTCAGTTGTTGCACTGAAGTAGGTGGTGGCAGATAGATAAGAACAACAATCTTCGCAGGATCAACCAAAAGTCCTTGTTTACATACTACATGACCCAACAAGATACCAAATGGTGTACAAAAAATACACTTCTTCAAGTTCAAAGAAATATGGAACTGTCTACATCTGTCCAACATCAAGTGTAGAATTTCAACATGGTCCTTCAACAAACTGAAAATTGTCCAATCATCCAAAAATACTTCTAGGAAGTTAAGAATAAATTCTTTAAAAACTGTGACAACCACTTGGGAAAACATTGTTGGTGCATTTTTCAATCCAAAAGGAATAAATGTATATTGATAAAATCCTCATTCTGTCACAAATGTTGTCTTGTGCCTATCTTCCTGTGCAATATTAATATAGTGATACCCGAAGAATCCATCAGTAAACGAGTAGGCTTTTTTTCCTCCTACATTCTCCAAAAATTCATCTATAAACGAGGTAGGAAACATATCACGTAAGAAAGCATCATTATATTTCCACAGATCTATGCAAATTATAATTCGGATTTCATGCTTATATACTAAGATCAATTAGTATGGTCTTTACTTCACTGGCTTGGAATCTAGTTTCAAAGGAATCCTCATCTCCCATAGCACCCCAACAATCCCTTTCAATTCTGAAAATGTAGTTAGAAAAAAGTTATGGTATTCACACAGTAAACCAACAATATTCTCAACATTTTCTTCATTCTAGTATCTCAAAGGAGTGTGAACTTGGGGTTATCCTTTGTACCAATATTCACTTTGCGTGTTTTCAACGACTTTGCATACATGGTAGATTCAAGCTTGAGACTGTCTCAGACTGGGGGATTTTTCCTCTTTATGGTTCGTTCAGAAGGTGAACAGAAGGTCACTGCAATGGTCAAAACCTCTACATAGGGTCTCTTTGCACAACAACAGGTGGACAAGATAGTAGAAGAGAAAAAAAGACATATTTTCCTCGCCTACTGGGGTGCATGTGCACTGTCAAGTAAATCACTCAATTTATTTGACACCTGAGGCTCCTCTTCCTAATGACCTTGTGTACAAGCATTATGTTATGGAGGATGAAGAAATCAAATGCCAAATCCAGGAGCTAATTTTGAAGGGCCACATCAAACCAAGCTCCTCACCTTGGGGAAGCCCAACTGTTATAGTACATAAGGATGGGACATAGAGACTTTGTATTGATTACAAAGACATAAAAAATATCACATTCAAGAAACGGTATCCAATCCCCCAAATTGAATATCTTCTCGATCAGCTCAAGGGAGCCAATTTTTTCAGCAAGATCGATATGAAGTCAGGCTACCACCAGGTGTTGATTGAGCAAACTGATGTATGGAAGGCAACATTCAAGTCTAAAGAAGTTCTCTTCGAGTGGTTGGTCATGCATTTCGGCTTGACTAATGCCCCGACCACTTTCATGCAAATGATGGATGACATATTGCAACCATTCACAAACTCCTTTGTGGTTGTATATCTAGACGACATCCTCTTCTTTAGCAAAACTTGGGAGGAACATTTGAAGCATATATGACAGGTCTTAGACACCCTACGACAACACAAGTTATATGCATATTTGGAGAAGTATTCCTTAGGCATGTGTAGAATCCAATCTTTGGGATACATCATGGATGAGCAGGGTGTGCATGTTTATCCAACGAAGATCCAAGTCATTCGCGATTGGTCGGCCCTGAAGACAATGACCGAGCTCTGCAACTTCTTGGGCTTCGCCAACTTCTACTATTGATTTGTGTTGGTTTTCTCTCGTATCGCTTGGGCCGTAATCTAGGTGATGAAGAGTGGAGAAAAGGCCAAGTTTTTGTGGCCTGCATCCCAACAAAAATCATTTGAAGATTTGAAATTTCACCTTTGCTCAGCACCAATCCTTATTTTTCCAAACTTGCAACAACCATTTGATATTGAGACAAATGCTTTAGATTATGCTATCGGTGTAGTCCTCACTTAGGATAGGCATCTAGTACCCTACCATAATAAACATTATCTTATGTTGTTAGTAGATACCCCACCTATGACAAAGAGATGTACTCCATTGTGCAGGCATGTCACTAGTGGAAGCATCACATTTTGGGGAAGGAAACGATCATCCACATTGATCACGGGCCCCTGCAATTCATGCAGACACAAGAAAAGTTACGAATGACGACCATAAGAAGTGTTCCATGTACCTACAACTATTTCATTTGAACAACAATTACAAGAAGGGAAACACCAACCATGTCGCAGATTTTCTCAGTCGACCCCCAGTGTTGGCACTAACCATAGTTATTAACTCCTATGGTCATGAGACATTCAGGAGACCACACTTATATAATAATGACTCTGACTTTGTTTCTTCCTATTAGACATTGAGTGTGGAAAAAATAGTTCCATACTTTCATCTCCAAGATGGATTTCTATGTCATCTGAGCCATCTATGTGTTCCTTCAAGTGAGTGTGCAAAGTTTATCTAGGAAGCTCATTATAGTAGGCAAACATGACATTTTGGTGTAGAAAAAATAGTGGCAGTATTACAAAATCATTTTTATCGGTCGAAGCTTCGAAAATATTTCTGCAAATACATCAAATCATGCACTTCATGTGCTATTTCCAAGCCTTCCATCAAGAAACAAAGGCTATACACCAGTTTTCCTACTCCATATAGGCCTTGGGAGTCCATATCCATGGATTACATGTTCGGTCTACCTTCAACCAAGCATGGGAATGAATGTGTCTTTATGGTCATTGATTGATTCTCTAAGATGGCATTTTTGGCACCCTGTAAGAAGAGCCTCATAGTTGAGGCCACCACCAAGCTCTTCTTTGAACGTGTTTGGGTTCATTTTGGGCTCCCATGAACCATTATCTCAGATCGAGAAAATAGATTCTTGAGCAAATTTTGGTACATCCTATGGTCGATGATGGACACCAAGTTGCCCAAATCGACTGCCTTCCACCCACACACTAATGGACAAACATAGGTAGTCAAAAGGATGATTGTCCATATCCTAAGGATGTACAATTCCAAAAATCCATGCACATGGAATGAAATCCTTCCTTATGTTCAACATAGCTACAACAGAGCCATCCACAACTCTATTGCCCACAACCCTTTTTAGGTGTTCTTGGACCCTAGGGTTCCAACCATTGGCCCCCATTGATGTAGCTTTTCCTGTTGCAGATGCATAGGAAGAGTCCTACCATGCTCAGAACGAGTCTTATCGAGAAACCAAATTTGTTGAGTGAAACGAGCACATCCAACAACAAGTTCATGATATTTTGTAGAAATCCAATGCCATGTAAAAGCAACTCCATGATCAACATTGGGTACCACACAAGTTTCAAGTGGGAGATATGGTATGGTTGCATTTACAGAAATAACGCCTCAGAGGACCCCATCAGAATATTTTACCACTCTGATATGGGCCTTACACCATCACCATGGATATGGGTGAGAATTATTTTGAATTAATTATTCATCCTTTCCTTGGCTTACACCCAATATTTAATGTGGAACTGCTTCGACCATATTTTCCACCTCTCCTGGAAACTTCAAACGCAGTCGATCACTTGGCCCCCACAAAACTCAATCCTAAATGCATTGAATAGGAGACAATTGATTGGATCATTGACACCAAGATAATGGGCACCCATCAGCATAACATCCAACTCTATCGAGTCGTCAAAGTAGGGCAGTTTCTTCATCAGGGCAAGTGGCTCACCAGGAGTTAGATTCAGTAGAAGTTTCCCCATATGATGGAGGGACTTGACACAATGAAGACCATTGATTCCTAAGGGAGGAGGACTGATCTAGTTGGACATCGGTGGGCTCCCACTTATTCCACTGGCTCAAATTACAGTTTCCATCATGGCAGTTTTTCTACAGCTTTTTAGGTCCCAAATTTCTAGGGCCATTTTTAGGCCCTAAATGACGTTTTTTTTACTTAGAAACGCCCAATAGATCCTTGTTGGGATGTATTAGGCCATTCATAATATTCACTCCTCGGCTAGACATTTGAAGCCTCATTGTAATCAACTTCTTTTGAATGAGTGTAGCTAACACATCTCTCTTCAGAGATGAGCTACCACCATTCTAGCTAGCTTGTGTGCTTTGCTTTTATAGTCTTTTGTATTCCAGAAAGTCATTAATAGAATCTGAGTTTTACTATATTTTTTTGTTCCTTTCAATATCTATGTGTATCTCCTTGTTATATCTTTGTTATATTTCTTCCTTCATGTAATTCTCAAAATAATCTGGATCAGTTTTCCACGTAAAATATTGTCTCTTCCAGTTGTAAAATTTATGTGATTGCTTCATTATGGTTTATGAATGTTAAGGAAAAAGGATATCCTTA
>ML777103.1:2557868-2587505 GCA_009831015.1 Picea engelmannii | reverse complement strand
CCCCCCCCCCCCTTCTTAGTATAAGTGTGTGATCAACATAACATTTGAGGGGTTATAATCAGAAGCATCTGAAGACCTAGGATGAAAATATGAACTACATTCAACACTCTTATAATAGAACGATCTGCACTTCCACTAGGAAGTCCCATTTTGAAACTTGTTTTGGGTATTTGTCGGATTTTCCCTTGGATGTTGTTTATGGACATGAAGGAGGAGTGAGGGAAGACACCAACAAAGAAGAATTAAAAAAAGATAAGTTTGTTGAAAACACTAGGCATATCCATTTGCAAGTATAGGAGACATTAAAGAACTCACAAGAAAGGTACAAGGCATGAAATGATCAACACAAAACAAAAAAATCATTCAAAGTAGGAGACCAAGTTTGGTTACAACTAAACAAGGAAAGACTACAGGGGCATGGTAAGAAGATCAAGGCTCTATGGTATGGACCTTTCAATATATTGGAAAAGGTGCTAGATAATTCCTACAAACTCATTCTACCCCTATACATGCGCAATTACTCAGTAGTGAATGTGGAGAATCTCAAACTCTACGAGCCTTCCATGTCGGATCAGGAGGAGGACCAGGTCCTACCTTCTATATAGGACTTAGCACCATATGCTCAGGAAGATTTGGCAGAGAACATAGTTTTTCAAAATAGGTCCAGAACTGTAATACAAGGGAAGCATTACCTTTGGTATATTGGGTTGAAAAGTGGTACTCTAGGGAGAAGGTAGAGGAAATGTTGCCTCACCTCATTTAGTAAATGTATTAGGGAACAAAAGCCTCCCTAAATGGGGAGGTGTGATTCGTATTGGATCATTATATTATTATTCATCTATCTTGATGATTTCTAAGTGGAAAAAATTGGAGGAATAAGCTTGCAGGGTCATTTTAATGGCGGGTCTGAGTTTGGAAAATTGGGGTTTGAAACGATCTAGATCCATTTTGAGGCATCAAACGACATTTTTTGGGGTAAAAAATTAATCCATATTGTGTGTGGACCCTGTGACATTATTCTACACATCGATACCTTTTCAACGATGCAAGACACACTGGGAAGTCACTCTCTAGTACCCTCGCGAGTATGGGGTCGTGTAGTGGTGAGTTGACTTGTCCTCATAAGTATAGTGTAGACTATTTATGTCTGGGGATTAGTATTTCAGAGAGCCTATAGTCACGACACATCCAAGCCTAGTCATTCCAAAAGAAAACCAAGCCTTAGATCTCTTTGGCTATAGGAAGTAGAGTGAGCAGAAGCAGATAACATAAGTTATTATACTATATTTGAGTTGTTTCAGTGGAGAATCGTGTCAATCGGAGTTCGTCTGCAAAAGTTATGTCTCCCGCAAGTTGACCTACCGTGTTGACCACCATGGTACGAGAGGATGCCATTTTATCCCCCGTTACTCATGCATATGGGGCTATCCACGTATGGAATTTCAAAAATATTCTATAAGGTCCAAAACATTATCCCAATTGAGGGTTGAGGAAGTCAAAATCCTATCCCTAGATGGCTATTGAGTTATGTTAAATATTAGGTTGCTAGGAGGAGAAGGGGTTCCATTTTTTAGTATTGTATTTGTTCCATAGTTGAGAAGAGCACCTAGGAGTGGTACTCTTGAGAGAACAACATAGGAGGAGAGATTATGTAGTAGCGATATAGGCCATAGTGTTAAAGGGAAATTGACAGAGAGTGTCTCTTTCTTTGTACTTTCATTTGATGAAAAGAGAGTAGAGCGACCTCACCTTCTAGCTGGGTTTTCTCCTGTGTTGGGTTTCCCAGGTTATATCTTGTGTTTGTTTGAGGATGGTGTGTGAGTATTTATCTATGTTCTCTATTTTTCACATTTCATCTATTTCATACATTTTAAGCAGAAAACTAATAATTAAAGAATCTGAGATCTAAAGGAAATTAACCTTCATGATAAATATTTTAGTATTTTATTAGATATGTTGTGACGAATTGTCTAGTGGAATCACAATCGTTTACGAATCAGATAGGATTTTACAATTCATCCCCTCTCTATGTTAGAATCACAGAGGAATTGTTAAGCCCTGAGATTAAACAAAATCACATATCCACATTCTTTTTCCAATGCACTTCAAGAGAAAAAAAAATATGTGTATTACTTTTTGGTATGGCTACAAATTGTGTTGAATTTGAACTACATGGCTACAAAATGAAATAATATATGACTTAATTTAGTACAAAAATGTTTGGTATTGCTCCATTTTAAACACTTTGGTGACTAAGAAAAATTCTTGTTTGCACCCTTCAATTCATGTTGTTTATGAAATTTTCTATAGGCTTGAGAGATTTGCAGCAAGGATTTCAATATGATAACAATTCAAAACTTTGTGGGGATGGTTTTTCCATACTCCTGAGTGTACTTCATTAGTTCCATCATCAGAGTCGAAGATTGTTAGTACAAAAAAAATAAACATTACTTCCAATCCAGTTGTTTATGTGCCTAAAATTCCAATGTTTGCAAATGTGCTTGCAAGCTATAAAAGATACTCATTGTCTTCTTCCAATAGTTATAAAATAAAAATTGTATCAACAATTATAGTTGTATTGTTTATTGCAACCATCATAATAGCTTCCCTACTGTTTGTATGGTATCGAAAAGAAAAACACATATGGATAGTATTAATGATGTACAAAGTTGGAAAATGAAAGAATTCTTTACCGACTAGATGAGAGTTTACAAGAAGATATATTGAAATTTCCCATCAAGTTCTATCCCACAAGAGGTGGTACAAACTTTTGGAAGGTGGGTATATGTTCAATGAAATTCTATTAAAGTAAATGAGTTCAGAATATAGTTAAGACAACTAGTCAGATTTCAAGTGCAAAATTTTTATGTGTACAACCAAAAGAAAAATATTTTTTCTACAAAATAGAAAGCTTTTTGTAAATGAAATTTTTCTGCAAACCATGACCTAAGAAAAGATAAAAAGTTGACAATTAGACTTGGTCGACACTCAAAGCTTGTTGTAAATGAATTTTTTCTGCACGCTGTGAGCTAAGAAAGAATGAAAATCCAACAATTAGAACAAGCCAATGCTCATGTTCCTTACACGCTTCGGAGTTCCAGAGCCTTAACCATTGTTGATCCTTGCAGAAGGATGCTCCTCCCCACCAATGATGACCATTCAACGATTGAACAAAAGAACCATAAAACCAATTAAGGAGTAACTGCGATGAAGGAATTCTTTCAATATCCAGTTGAGGAGTGGCTACAATGAAGGAATTCTTCCCTTCATGCTGGATCTTGAGAAACCTTAATAACACTTTCATACCTATTCATATTTTGATGACTCATTTTTTTGGATACATGCAAGTTGCCACAAGAGAAGGCACTGACTTTAACGTCTCTAGATTGCACTGTTACAAAGTAGAGTTATTAGACTTTTAAATTAGAAAAATATATTATTTTTTGGAAATAAATTCAAATAATAAATATATTAGAAAAACCTTAAATTATAATTTATAAAATAAATAAATTTAGAACTTTATCGATTACTTTGGTAGTGATAGTACTAATAATAGAATATTAAATTTAAAAAATTAGAATAAAATAAAAAACAAACTAAAAATAAATAAATTTTATAGAGAAGAAGGAAAAAGTGAGATCGTATGTGAGGGTCAACTTGTAGGAAGAAAAGAAAAACAATAACACAATGGTGCATTGTGAATTAAAGATTTAATGTACGTGTGAAAGAACCCATATAAAATCAACTCCTTTATTATTATTATTATTCTTTCATCGCTCGAACTGCGAATATGGTTTACAACTTTCCGTGTGTAGAAGATCTTTTATTTAAGAGTATGAAAGAGCTTTCGTAATTTTTCATTTTCAGATACTTTATATGCAAATTTATTTGCGACTCACACTTCAAGCTCAAACTCATTCCTAATTATTTTTGTGTGAATATTCATACCCAATTGTAGAGTACCCAACGCATGCATGCTTAGACTTAATGTAGAAATTAAGGGATTTAAAAAAAATAAAATATATGATCGTTAATTGAAAAGTATAGAAATATGAGAAAAGATAGTAACATCCTTATAAAGAATATATATTCATATTTAATATGGTTCATATATGTTAATCTCTGTTACAATAATTTAGTGAATAGATTGATGGGAAGGATAACTTTTCAAATTTTGAATGCGACATTACTAAGAGGAGTGACAAGCTTGCATGAAGTAGGCAAGAGAAGTGCAGATGCATATTCATTTGCAGAGCATATGCAATAAGTGAATGAGAAAGTCAAGAAGCAATTACAATGGAGCAAGCAAGAGTATAAGAAGAGAGATTATTAGAAAAGAAGAGAGAAGAAATTTGAAGGAGACTTTATATTAGCACATTTATGGAAGCAAAGGTTTCGGTGAGGAAAATATAACAAGATAATGAAGATGATGAAGATAGGAACTTTCAGGATATTGAAGAAAATTTAAATGGTGTTTATGTGCTAGAAGTATCAAAAGTTTGGATATCTCACCAACATTCAATGTAATTGAAGTGTACGAATATCATGGGGGTGAAAATGAGTATATGGCCAAGTTAGGCAGCCATTGCATGAAAATCCTATCCCAATCTTATAAGCAGGAGCTCGCTTCGTCATTTACTAGGGGACTCTAATGCAAGAGCATCCCATGGACAATGCATAATCTTGCACATCATCTTTGAATTTTCAATTTTGTGGAGGTTGGGGTTCAAGATATTTAGAGGACATAAGAAGAAAGGACTCCAAAAGTTTTGAAATCCACAAATATAGGATGATGACACCAAAGACGACACATGGCAACATAACATTAGAGGTTAGGATTTCATCAAGGGAGATAAAGAGCATATGAGAAAATGTTTTGCAAAGATAATAGGCATTTGATGCAAATGATATTAGATGACAGATATTAGATATCCTAGAGTATGAACAAAGTTTGGTTAAAGAGAATGGTGGGTTACCATGATGCTCATTTTCCAAAATAAAGTCAATGTCTAAAAAGTATATAAAGCATTTGACATTTTTATGTATTGTATTTAAAAAAAAAAATCATTCATTCCTTTAAGGTAGAGGTTTTTGTCTTTTGAAAAATGGTTTATATATAAATTTATTTATCAATAAAAAAAATGATTATTTTTACTATTTAATAGGGGGTAGGGTATGTATATCTCCGTAGACTTTACCAGTTAAATCGTTGGGCGGAGGGAGTCCCTTGTCCCATAAATAAGGGGGTCTCATACACCAATTTGGTGTGGCTTGGTTGTGACCTTAAAAATAGATTATTATTATTATTATTATTATGCACCACATTAAACCATTTTTTTCAAAATTCATAGTCTTATGATTAATCATAAAATTATTTAATTTTATATTTTATAATTATAAGATGTTGCTATCTTTTTTATATCTCTGAATATTTCAGTTACGATAATATATTTTGTTTAAACCAAAAAAAACCAAAAAAAAATAAGAAACCTTGATTCCAGCCTGAGTTTGGAATCAAGAATGAAGATCGACATAAAAATAATTAGGAACAAGTTTGAGCCTGAAGATCTTCAACATATAGAAAATTGTAAAACATAATCCCACTTTGAGCCCCACCAAAGATATTCAATGTAAAGTGAGTATATGAACGCATGAAATGGATGTTGTGCCCACGCCAAAGAGATAGTCATCACACGATTAATGGTAATGAGAATCTATAAGTTGAGAATGTGGTGATGACAAAAGGATTGAGGTTAACCCCTACCCAAAATCATATCTTACTAAAAATAATATATTTGATTAAAGGTGGTGACTAAGACGGGAGCTGGACAAGCATATCTTAAAGGTGGTGATTAAGACACGAGCTGGATAAGGCGGTGACTAAGAGAGGAGGTGGTTAAAGGTGGTGATTAAGACACGAGCTGGATAAGGCGGTGACTAAGAGAGGAGGTGGACAAGCATATTTTATTAAAGGTGGTGATTAAGACATGAGTTGGACAAGCAGCGTAAAACATATTTTATTAAAGTCGGTGACTAGGATAGGAGATTGACAAGCATATTTTATTAAAGGCGGTGATTAAGACATGTGCTGGAGAAGCAACCCAAAACATATTTTATTAAGGTAGTGACTAAGGAAGAGTAAGGTTTGAGGTTGACACCAAAGCGAAATCATATATTATTAAAAATAATATATTTTATTAAAGGCGGTGATTAAGACGGGAGCTGGACAAGCATATCTTAAAGGCGGTGATGAACACATGAGTTGGACAAGACAGTGACTGAGTTGGATAAGTATATTTTATTAAGATGTAGTTTAAATGTTTTAAGGTTTTTTTTTCAAAAATATTATTAAATTAATTGAATAAGTATATTTTATTAAAATGTAGTTTAAATATTTTAAGTTTTAGTTTTTTTCAAAAATATTATTAAGCATATTGAATAAGTATATTTTATTAAAATGTAGTTAAAATATTTTAATTTTTGGCTTTTTCCAAAAATATTATTAAGTTAATTTTACGGAATGTAAGGAGAAATTGTTGAATTTGCTGAATAAAACAAAACATATTTTATTAAAATCAACTGATTAAGACAGTAGCTGGACAAGCAGCCCAACACATATTTTATTAAAGGCAATGTAATTTGCAAGTGGAGAACGTGTTGATTGAAGTGGACAGACGAGCAATAGTCAACGTGCTATGAAAAAGATTGAAATCAACGGACGATCTTATTTTATGAAACGTAACCTATAAGTAGAGAACGTGCAGTTATTCGGATGCATGTTCTTTCACTTTCACTATTAGTGAGGTTTGATAATAATAATAAAAAAATATGTGAGAACGTGGGATAGTGAGGTTTGATAATAATTAAAAAAAATATGGGAGAACTTGTTAGCGAAGATTGGATAGTGAGCTTTGATAATAATAAAAAAAATATGGGAGAACGTAGGATAGTGAGGTTTGATAATAATAAAAAAAAAATATGGGAGAACGTGTTAGTGAACATGGGATAGTGAGGTTTGATAATAATAAAAAAATATGCGGGATAGCCAGGTTTGGTAATAATAATAATAAAATATGGGAGAACGTGTTAGTGAAGATTAGGATGATTTTAAATCTTTTATATAAAAATTGTTGGAATTAAATTTGTGTTGTTTGATTTGTAATTATAATTGTAAAAGTAAATTTAATGTTTTCAAAATCTTTATTACATTTAAATTGTAGAATCTCAATAATTAAAATTTGTAATTATATAATTAAAATTTATAATTGTATAATTGATAATCAAGTTTTGAAATCACAATATCAAAACGCTAAAATATTTAAGTGTACAAGTAACTCAAATTTCATTACTATGTTTATGCAGTGTGCACTCGTTGTGTTTATGTTGATAGGCATTATCTTATTGGAAACAGAGAGTTGATGATTAGTTCATTTAATTACGTCGAAGGCATTCTTTAAGGGAGAGGTTTTCTCGATTCTTTGTCGTATGTCAACAACGTATAGACGACTGCCATTTTTCCTTGTCTACTGGTCGAGTCGGTCTATTACACGTTAAACCCTTCTCCTTTGGTTGCCTCTCGTTGTCGCCATTGTCTATTGGTCAAGTCGATCTATTCTCCTCTGGTTGCACCGCTATCGCCATTGTCTACTAGTCAAGCCCATTTGTTACATGTTAAACCTCAGATTGGAGGAGGTCACGAGATCAAACCTAAAGATGTCAATGCCATCCATAAGAAAAAGTGTATTAAGGGAACAAGCCTTCGTTGCCTAGTGCTTCAAGCCCTCGGATACGGCCAATGACCATGACGTTGTGTGGTCCTTTCAGGCCTCCCAACGGGACATGGAAATCGTAATCAGAGCTCTCGAGAGGGGTCATATTGAACTCCAAAGCAGAGGAAGTTTCACGAGCGAGATAACATCGTCATCCATGTCCAGTTGTAATATGCGCAGCCTCAAAGAAAAAGCAAGCGCAAGGGTGGAAGTTTTGGATTCGATGGCGGACAAATCTGAGACTCCAGGGATATGAACCCCACTCGCAGAGGCATTGTCAAGATCCTATAATAATCAGATATCCATCCTGGTGATGAATAATTTCATCGGCAAGAGGCGGTCTGGAAGGAGAAACAAAGCTCCACTCATGATTATGAGGGCAGATCCCGTCGATTTCCAAGAAATGGTCCACCAGACGTGGATTGTGTTGGAAGAGTCGTTTCTCATCTATATATGTTGATGTTGGGTTTGTTTTGTGAATTTTTTGCAGGGAAAGGCAGAGGCAAGTCTAAATTAGCCAAAGGCATTAGAGCTTCGGGAATGGGCAAGGCCAAGGATCGAACCCTGGAAATGGACATTGTAGTTAATCATTGGATGAATGGATTCATATGTGTGGGTAGTGTGAGTGTGGGCAATGAACAGATGTCGGCTCATGACAACCACTTCATCTATTCCAACAGCATGTTGCCTTCGCTGGGCGCCAAAAGAAATCGACGCATCAAGCTTTGGAGATTTCTTATTTCTCCTTATGATCGTCATTACAGGTATGTAACATGGAGAAACTAAAAACAAGTTCCAAAGTATTTATGGAAGTATATGCATGGCAATGGCAGCTGCTTCCAGCTGTATTTCATAAAGGAAGTTAGAAACTGAAGTAATTTGTTTTTTATTGTTTTAGCAATCGTGAGGTTAGTTTATTTTATGTTTTAAGGCCAAATTTTGTCGGTTAATGGAGGAATCCCCAACGTATATTCTAGTGTGACACCAAGAAAATAGAGTCCAGACAGTATTTTGAATATTGGTTACTAGGGTATCATAGCCTAGTTATAGGGTACAATAGCTTTAGATTAGTATCATGGACTCTAACCAAGATTTAGAGTAGTATTTAAGCACAATAGTCCCACTAATAATAAACAAAACTCTGGTCATGGGAAAGGTTTCCTCTGCCAAATTTAGAGGCGAATGAAGTCGTTGCAAAAGATTTTACAGTGGATTCGAAATAGAGGAAACAAAAAATGTCAGAAATGAAAATTTCAATAACTCAGGAAAAAGATAGTTTCAATAACTCCATGCTTCAGTTTCCAAATTAAAATCTGAGAATAGAAACATATTGATTTCATTACGTAGAACAATCTATCATGAATAGAAAGAACAATCTTATTGCAATATGTACTTTGTTTCCAATTTTTTCATTGTTTGATTAAGTTTACTTTTCCATTCTGGCGTTCACAATATTAAGTGATGAGAAGTTACTCTCAATCAAGGAAATGTTTTCATCGAATTAGTACAATCACATTTAAGTAAAAGTGGTTAATATATGTTGATAAGAGTTCATTTTCATTTTTTTTAAAATTAATGGTGTCTATCTACATATATCAACCACTTTTATTTAAATATGATTGTATTAGTATGTAGATTATTATGTAATGGTTGAGACCAATCATTATTATCACGATCTAACTTCAAACTTTAAACTTTAAGTTCATAAACCCCTTCATAAAACAATCATCATCTCCATGTTGAATGTAAAAATAAACTAATTGCCTTGATTGTCTCCCATTGTCGCCATTGTTTTGTGACGAAACCCTGGAGCACACCTAGATAACCTTTTGAGGTGCAGGCGGGCCAAGGTTGGAGTCTCGTCCCTGGCCCCATCGCCATTAAATGGTTATATGTTCACATTATTCTTTGTGTGATCATCATTTATAGTGATGTTGAATTAGAGGTATTTGTTGTTGAAATAGGCTCAAAGAGAGCATGGGAAAATTGTTGTTACCAGGTCAAGAGGTTGAAGCATAGGAAGAGAAGGCATGGGATTGTTTGTCCGAAAGTGGCAAGGATCTAGTCGAGGCTATAAATCAAATCAATCAGTTTCTTAAGAACACTCTTCAGAATCCTTAGGAGTGCTTGTTTTATTTTTCTTTCAATTTCTTAGACGTCTTTGAATGTAATATCACCGATTACAACTCCTTTCTTGGATAACAAATATTCCATAAACTATGGTTTGCAGAAAATATCTCAAAGAGGAGGAAAATATGTTATCAATCATCAAGATCGCTTAGGGTTTCTCTTCTAGCGGATTGGATCATTGATGGTGCTCAGGAGTTGGCTCAAAGGGCATTGTGCATCGAAACCCCACATATATACTCTTGGATTATGTTCGACGTTCCCTTCCCCCGCTTTGGGGGTATGCTAGTTACAAGACTTTGATCGACGTATGAGATTCATTATTTGTGGAATATCCTCATCGTATGTTCTAAATTGAAGGTTGCTAATTTTGTTATTACCAAATGGCCTCAATTGAGTTGTTTGGATAGCCTACAATGCCACATATCATCCAATACTAGTGTAACTTATGGTGCTCGAATAGCTCGGTTGCTTCCATACATTGTCCTCACTATCGTGACTATTTTCATATACTATCCCAATTAGGTTTGGAATTTGACATTTCATAGGATGCTTTTTTTTTAGATGTATTTGACATGTGGATACAAAATCCACATGTAAACATTTATCGGCATAAAAAATATGAATATGTCAAATCCACCACATTTCACTCGATAGGGCACCCGCCATAAATTCTAGGTACTTAGTTTACTATAGATATATTGTGTAACCTACCAAGGTTGGGCAGGGGTTGGACAAGGGTTTGTTGGAGGGGTAAATATAATAGTAAACGAAATTTAATTAGTCCCACACTCTCATATGGTTAATTGAATATCTATCAGTGTCACATCTGACCCATATATTGGAGAAAAGTATGGGTTCATCCTTCCTTAGCACACAAACATGCTCTTCATCCATTTTGAAACTATACCTTTAGGAAAACGTGCAAATGCGCTTTCTTGCCCCCCACTTTCTTAGTGAGATTGAGGTGGAAGGCTTAGTTCTGGAAATCAGGTATTGTAAAATTTGACACATAAATTTGCTTAAAACCTTAAATGATGGGAATGAAAAATGAATGATCGTCATCAAATTCTCACTTGTTAGAGTGGATAAATGTAAAATGACAGGCATGAAAAATGAATGACCGTCATCAAATTCTCACTTGAGAGACGGGATAAATTTGAAATTCCAAGCCTGAGCCCAATAGAAGACTTTAAGACTAGGAAACCTTTAATATCATTGTATTGATGTTGTCTACAACCACTTTGAACTTTTTTGTTTCCTTTGATATTTGTTTGCAAATAGTAAATGAAGTATATGTCAAATTTCATTGTTTCACAATTTTTTATATTTTAATGATGTTGATTGAAATATATCAACCACTTTTATTAATATAATTATGATTTTATTCTCTATATAAATATTACTATTTCTTCTAAAATCCATATGTTTGAAAGCTTCAATTATGACTATATATTTTGTTTAAACCTTAAAAAACCCTTAATTCTAGCGTGGACTCTTCAACGAGCATGCATTGGATGCTCTAGAATCGGGCATGAAGATCCACATAAAAATAATTAGGAACAAGTTTGAATTTGAAGTTTGTGTAGCAAATAACTTTGCTTATAAAGAGTCTGAAAATGAAAAATTATGAAAGCTCTTTCTTTCTCCTAAATAAAAGAAAGTTGTAAACCATTTGAGGAGTGAAAGCATAACAATAATAACAGAGCAATTGATATTATATCGTTTTTTTTACTCGTCGATTAAATCTTTACTTCACAATTGTGTTATTGTTTTTCTTTTCATATTACAAGTTGACACCAAATACAATGTCACTTTTTCTTTCTTCTCTATAAATTTTTTAAGGTTATTTTTTTATTTTATTTTATTTTTTTAAATTTAATGTAAATACCCTTACATTATAAACCTATTAAAAATGTAAATTATAAACCAATTTTTTTCCATACATCTATTTATTTTTAATAATAACATTAACATCTAATCATATATGATATAATTAATTTCTTAAATAAACTTAATTTTTTTTGGTTTTATACATAACTTTCAATATAAAATATATGACCATGTGAAATGGATGTTGTGCCCACACCAAAGGGATAGTCTTCACGTGGTTGATGGTAATGAGAATGTGTAACTGGGGAACTTGGTGATGAAAAAGACTTTTTGAGTGGATGCGCAACCCAAATTCGTATTTTAATATAATGGATAAGTGGAGAGCGTGGTGATGATGGAAGGATTGAGGTTAACACCTGCACAAAATCATATCTTATTAAAAATAATATATTTTATTAAAGGCGGTGACTAACACAGGCGCTGGACAAGCATATTTTAAAAGCAGTGATTAAGACATGAGTTGGAGAAGGCGATGACTAAGAGAGGAGCTGGACAAGCATATTTTATTAAAAGTGGTGATTAAGACATGAGATGGACAAGCAGCCCAAAACATATTTTATTAAAGTTGGTGACTAGGATAGAAGCTGGACAAGCATATTTTATTAAAGGCGGTGATTAAGACATGAGCTGGACAAGTAGCCCAAAACATATTTTATTAAAGCTAGTGACTAGACTAAGACATGCGCTGAATAGTAAAGGTTGGAAAAAAATAAAAATAAAAAAATATATATAACGTGTTAATGAAAAATTAAAATGAAAAAGCATAACGTGGGAGAGTGAGGTTTGATAAAAATAAAAATGTTAGAGAACATGTTAATGAAAAAAGATTTAGGTGGACAGGTAAATCAAATTTCATTGTTGTGTTTATGCATTAGTTGTTCTGCACGAAAGCAAGGTGTTATATAGGTTGTTTTAATTATAATATTTGGGGAATATTGTCTTTGAGAGCATGGGGTTTAATTGCTTAATACAGTTTGAGTGGGTTTAATGGTTAAGAACATGTGTTTTCTCCCAAGAGATTATAAGTTCAAATCCAAAGGGAGTAGGGTATGTATACCTTCGTAAACTTTAAAATTAGATTATTATTATTATTATTGCAATTGTTAATTTTGTCGTTATTGATTAGTTTCTAATCCTGGTGTTTATGATCTTGATTGAGCCATTTGTATACCCTCGACTGTCATGTATATCATGATGTTTATGATCTTGATTGAGCCATTTGGATACCCTCTATTGTCACGTATCATACATTCCTGGTTTAACTTATGATGCCCTAGTTGTTTTCATAGTGGAAAAATTTGAGCCTCTCAAACCTTTAATATCATCATATCGATGTTGTTAATAGTCATTTTGATCATTTTTCAGTTTTTTTCTTTAATGTATTTTGCAATCAAATCTCATTGTTCTAGTATTTTTGATATTTTAATGACCTCTATTAACATATATCAACTACTTGGTGTTTAGGGTGGAAATAATGGGGATAGAGGGTCTAGATGTTGCGGTGGAAGAAGTTAAGACGCAGGAAATAAAAAAAAATCATTTAATGATGCGGTAAATGGAGGGAACAACAAGCTTCTAGATGACGTCCCAATGGAAGGGACAGTCCAAAGCAAGAAAAGACCTGACCAACCTACAAATGAAATAGGGACAAGCAACAAGCCTGACAAAAACTTAAAGAATGGTTGTTTGGTTAAAACGATGGAGAACGCGAGGTACGAGGTTACCTCACCGCCGGTGGGAGACTATATTCAATATATGAAATACCATGCATTCATTGGAAAATCCATAGGGATATGGCCCTTGGAAAAGGAGTTACTAGTGTGGATAAGATCAAGATGGAAAGTTAAAGGTGACATAAGCTTAAAACTCAGGTCCAAGGGATTTTTTACAGCAATATTCACCTGCTCAGAGGACATAAATAGAATCTTTGATGAAGGCTCGTATTTCTTTAACTCCACAGGGCTCCACCTCAAGTATTGGTCGAAGCCTTTTCCCCCAGAAAAGGAGGACTTCACAGCCTCCCCAGTTTGGATCAGACTTTACTTCCTACCCTAGGAGTTTTGGAACCTAGAAACCCTCGAAGGAATAGAAAACATGTTGGGTTCTTTTGTCAAAATCTCGGAGATAAAAAAAGTAGCAAAGTATACATCCTATGTAAGAATATGCATCTACATGAATGTGGCAACAACACTACCAGAATCATTCAATATATCATTCCAAGATGAAGAATCGGTCCAACCCATAAACTATGAGCATATCTGGTTCAGATGTAGGAAATGTCACAGACATGGGCACCTATTCAGAGATTTCCCTCATAACATAACCCAGACGAACAACAAAGACAAGGAGGATAAGGACACATAAGGATTCATAAAGACCCCCAATAAAAGAAAGATGGGACATAGAGAAAATAAAAATCCAGGGGATGGGGCCAGGAAAGATGAAAATAGTTCCCAGATCTTAGCAAAAAAAGAAGACATGGATGAAACACATGAAGGAAAGAACGAAGGGACGGAGAAAGAACAACCCAACTAGTCAAACACCAAGGACAAGTAGGAGGACATACAAAAATGCATACGAATAGAGTCTAGCATGAAAAACCCAGGAAAGGAGACAGGAGAAATCAGAGGCAAGAGTTGGAGGCTCCATAAAACTCCCAATAAGAAATAGCGGAGGACCACAACCAGGCATCACAATCAGAAGATATGGAAGTGGACATCCAAGCATTGATTGTGGTCCATGGGGAGAAAGAGATTAATAGTATGCAGGTGGGACAACTCGGTTGGCTCCAAAGAGAACTAATCAAAACACAAAGCAAAGAACAAATGCAAGACAACCCAGCCTCCTCTTCGGGGAATCTGGGCATAAAATCAAACCCACTGAAGAACACTAAGAAACAAGGAGGGGATGAGAGGAAGAAAGGTTGAAAGCCCCATAAGCAAGTTCTCGAAGAAATTGGTGCTCTTCTTATCAACTCAAGATAGGTAGTGGGACTACCAGACAGGTACTTCCTACCCCAATAAAAAAGTTAAATATGAAGATCTTCTCATGGAATATTAGGGGTCTTAATGCCATTTCCAAACACAGAATCCTTAGGACTAAACTAAAAAAAGAAAATATGGATCTAGTAATGTTACAAGAAACCAAGTGAGACAGGAAAAGTATGGAGCTAATAGCCAGGAAGATTTGGAAACCATGTGACTTCATGTGCTCTGAAGCAGATGGGGCCTCTGGCGAGCTTGCCTTCCTGTGGAACCCGAGTAAACTCAAAGTGGAGCTAATATCTCAATCTAAAAGGATAATAACCATATTCTCCAAGAACCTAGGATTGACGGAATAGGGGATAGTTACTCAGGTCCACAGACCCCAATCCCCGGATGACAAGAGAGAATTCTTGAGAGAGATCTCGACTTTAGGAATACACATGAAGGAGTAACAATGGATAGTTGGAGGGGACTTCAATATGTTAAGCTCCTTAGAAGATAAGAAAGGGGGTATTGGTCGCATGAACCCTGAAGACCAAACATACAAAGAAGTAATTGATCAACTGCACCTGATAGACATCATCCCGTTAGAAGGTTGGTTTACCTAGAGTAATAAAAGAGGAGGGAATCATCACATTTCAAAAAGACTTGACAGATTCTTGGTCTCAGAAGCCTTATACCAAAATAGGCAAGCAATAGGGTGAGAGATCCAGCCTATTTACAAATCTGACCATTAGCCCATTTCTTTGAAATGGCTGGACGAGCTCTACCCCCACCCCAAACTGTTCATATTTGAGAGATTCTGGACCCGACACCCATAATTCATGTAAAAAATAAAAGAGTGGTGGGGAGAGAACCAAAATTTGTATGGAACAAAGATGTACTAGTTCCAACAGAAGTTGAGACGTATCAAAACTAGCCTAAAGAAGTGGAATAAAGAGGTCTTTGGGAACATCAAGGAAGAAAAAATAAACTTGGAGGTGGAGATGGAACGAGTGTAGGGCCAAATCAACCAGGAAAGTCAGTCAACAAAACTAAAACATCTGGAATTGATCCTTAGAATGGAGTTGGATGAAAGAGACTAACAAGAGGAAATCATGTTCCAACAGAAATCGAGGATGCTCTAGCACAAAAAGGGAGACAAGAATACCAAATTCTTCCATAATTCCCTCCTACAGGGCAAGAACCAGAATTAGATTCACTCTTTGAAAATGGAAGAAGGGGTGATGGTTGAAAGGCATGAAGACATTGAACAGAGTCTCATAAATTACTTCAGTGATCTGCTTTCTGAGCCCCCTCAAGACAAGAGGGAAGACATCGGCCTCATCAAAAAAGATATTCCAAAGTTGGTCTCTGAAGATCACAACATAATCCTTCTGAGAGAGGTGACTTTGGAGGAGGTGGAAACGACGGTGAAAGAAATGCCACAGGGGAAGTATCCTTGGCTAGATGGATTCATGGAAGATTTCTTCCGAGCTTGTTGGAGTATTATTGGAAAATATCTTTGGGAAGCAGTAGAACAATCCAGGACCTCTCAAATAGTCGTGAAAGCCTTCAATGCAACCTTCTTGGCTTTGATCCCAAAGGAAAATGAAGCTAACCTAGCATAGACCTATTTCCTTATGCAATGTTGTGTACACAATTATTACAAAAATCATTGCTAATATACTGAAGCCCATCCTGCATGAAATTATCTCCCTAGAACAAGGGGGTTTCATAGAAGGTAGGAAAATTCTGGATGGTATTATAGTTTCCCACAAAACCATACACTCTCTGCAGACTGGGAAAAAACCCAGGATGCTCCTAAAGATTGATCTGTCTAAATCTTATGACACAATAAATTGGGACTTTTCGAGAGCCATTCTGGGGCCTTCTGTCTTCGATCCTTCCTGGATTCATGGGATCCTGAATCTGACTTCCTCAACTTTCTTCTCTATTTTGGTAAATGGATCCCCCTCTCCCACCTTCAAAGCTTCCCAAGGGTTAAGTCAAGGAGATCCCCTGTCCCCCTACCTCTTCATTATTCTTGTTGAAGGTCTAGGGAGATTCCTGAAGAAAACACTTAGGGAAGGTCACCTGAAAGGTCTTATGATTTCCCCTCAGACTGATCTCCCTTGTCTTATCTTCAGTTTGTTGATGACACCCTTCTCTTGGATAAACCCACAGTGTAGGAAGCCAAGGCCATCAAGCAAATTCTAGATGTCTTCCTCACAGCCTCAGGCATGCATCTCAACCTAGACAAATCCAACATTTTCTTCTTTAACACCATGAACATCTCTCAACAAAGAATTACCAGAATTTTGGTCTTTCAGCGATCCTCTCTGCCCTCGCAATACCTCGAGGCCCCCCTTATGGACAAAGATCTAAGAAATCTAGGATGGTAGGATCTTTTGTCTAAAATGGAAAAAAGGCTCAATAGTTGGACCCATAGATTCCTCTCTTTGTCGAGAAGAATTTTGTTAACCAAATTAGTTTTACTGGCTATGTCGGTTTATCTATTCTCGGTTCTAGCGGTGCCCATGCACATCTTTCAGAAAATATGATCTATACAGAGAAACTTTATATGGGGAGGAATGAAAAGAGAAAAAAAAATGGGCCCTGATAGCCTGGGAGAAATTATGTGAGCCAAAATCTAAGGGAGGCTTAGGACTAAAAGACTCCCAGAGGATGGGCCAAGCCGTGGCTGAAAAAATCTTCTGGTGATGGATCAAAAGTCCAAAGGAGATATGAGAAAAGATTTGGCAGGGGAAATATGTTAGAGACATCCCCCCTCAAGACTGGATCAGAGTGGAGGGAGATAGACCAGGCTCGACAATCTGAAATTATGCTTGGAAAAATCAAGTGCTGGTGCAAAATCATAGCTTTTGGGAGCTACATGATGGCCAATCAACCCTTTTCTAGGAGGATGCATGGGAGTGGTGACCAATGCTAAGCTCAGACGAAGGGCTACACAGTTAAAGATAAGATGATCGAGATAGGTCAAATGAAGGATTCTCAATACTCGGAGGGACAATCAACATCCTATCACAGGTAGAACAAGATCCTGGATATAGCCATTGGACGATGACCAATATCTTGGGGTTGTTTGTCCGAAAGTGGCGAGGATCCGGCCGAGGTTATAAATCAAATCAATCAGTTGCTTAGGGATGCTCTTCAAAATCCTCGGGAGTGCTTGCTTTATTTTTCTTTAAATTTCTCAGATGTATTTGAATGTAATATCACCGATTACAACTCCTTTCTTGGAAAATAAATATTCCATAAACTATGGTTTGCAGAAAATATCTCAAAGAGGAGGAAAAGATGCCATCAATCATCAAGATCGCTTAGGGTTTCTTTTCTAGATGTTTGTATCATTGATGGTGCTCAGGAGTTGGCTCAAAGGGCACTGTGCATCGAAACCCCACATATATACTCTTGGATTTTGTTCGGCGTTCCCTTCCCCTGCTTTGGGGGTATGCTAGTTACAAGACTGTGATCGACGTATGAGATTCATTATTTGTGGAATATCCTCATCGTATGTTCTAAATTGAAGGTTGTTAATTTTCGTATTACCAAATGGCCTTGATTGAGCTGTTTGGATAGCCTGCAATGTCATGTATCATCCAATACTAGCGTAACTTATGGTGCTCGAATAACTCAGTTGTTTCCATACATTGGCCTCACTATCTTGACTATTTTCATATACTAGCCCAATTAGTTTGGAATTTGACGTTTCATAGAACGTTTTTTTTAGACGTATTTGACATGTGGATACAAAATCCAAACGTAAACATTTATCGGCATAAAAAATCTAAATACATGAAATCCACCACGTTTCACTCGATAAGGCACCCGTCATAAATTCTAGGTACTTAGTTTACTATAGATATAGTGTGTAACCTACCTAGGTTGGGTAGGGGTTGGACAAGGGTTTGTTGGAGGGGTAAATATAACAGTAAACAAAATTTAATTAGTCCCACACTCTTAGATGGTTAATTGAATATCCAACGGTATTGAATCTGACCCATATATTGGAGAAAAGTATGGGTTCCATATATTGGAGAAAAGTATGGGTTCGTCCTTCCTTAGCACACAAAAATGCTCTTCATCCATTTTGAAACTATACCTTTAGGCAGGCGTGAAAATGCGCTTTCTTGCCCCCCACTTTCTTAGTGAGCTTGGGGTGGAAGGCTTAGTTCCAGAACTAGGGTATCGTAAAATTTAACACTCATAAATCTGCTTAAAACCTTAAATGCTGGGAATAAAACATGAGTGACCATCATCAAATTCTCACTTGTTGGAGTGGGTAAACATAAAATGACAGGCATGAAAAATGAATGAGTGTCATCAAATTCTCACTTGAGAGACGACATAAATTTGAAATTCCAAGCCTGAGCCCAATGGAAAACTTTAAGACTAGAAAACCTTTAATATCATCATATCGATGTTCTCTACAACCACTTTAATTTTTTTTTGTTTCCTTTGATATTTTTTTGCAAATAGTAGATGGAGTATACATAAAATTTTATTGTTTCACAATTTTTTATATTTTAATGATGTTGATTGATGTATATCAACCACTTTTAATAATATAATTATGATTTTATTCTCTATATAAATATTACTATCTCTTCTAAAATCCATATGTGTGAAAGTTTCAATTATGATTATATATTTTGTTTAAACCTTAAAAAACCTAGGGTGGACTCTTAAACGAGCATGCATGGGATGCTCTAGAATCGAGCATGAAGATCCACATAAAAATAATTAAGAACATGTTTGAATTTGAAGTTTGTGTAGCAAATAACTTTGCTTATATGAAAAATTATGAAAGCTCTTTCTTTCTCCTAAATAACAGAGCAATTGATATTATATCAGTTTTTTCACACGTCTATTAAATCTTTACTTCACAATTTTGTTATTGTTTTTCTTTTCATATTACAAGTTGACACTCACATACAATGTCACTTTTTCTTTCTTCTCTATAAATTTATTTAGGTTATTTTTTATTTTATTAAATTTAATGTAAATACCCTTACATTCTAAACCTATTTAAAATGTGAATTATAAATCAAAGTTTTTTCCATACATCTATTTATTTTTAATAATAACATTAACATCTAATCATATATGATATAATTAATTTCTTAAATAAACTTAAATTTTTTTGTTTTATACATAACTTTCAATATAAAATATATGACCGCGTGAAATGGATGTTGTGCCCACACCAAAGGGATAGTCTTCACGCCGTTGATGGCAATGAGAATGTGTAAGCGGGGAACGTGGTAATGTAATGGATAAGTGGAGAACGTGGTGATGACAAAAGGATTCAGGTTAACACCTACACAAAATTATATATTATTAAAACTAGCACAGCAGCTAACTCGTTGTTGGTGAACATTGAAAGGCGGCTTACACGTCTGTTAAATTTTTGACTGTTAATTGCTGGTGATGCCAGCATAGAAATGCGGCCACCTTAATACCTTAATATTTTTTAATCAGGTAGACTTGGCAATAAGTTAGTGAACACAGTAATTTTTAAACACAATTAGGTAAATGTAAAAAAGTAAATATATAAACGGATGTCCTTTATAACAGCTCGTAAGTTAATGGATGAAATCAGAGCCATTCATTTATTGTGACGACTAAGAGTATTCTAGGCATATTTAATCTCGTCCATAGAAAACGTATTAAGAACTAAAAACCTATTAAATGTGCCCATTGTCAATAGGTGTACGCCTTTCGACGTAATTAATATATTCTATTAAAGACGGTGACTAAGGAAAGAGGTGAACAAGCATATTTTAAAGGTGGTGATTAAGACATGAGCTGGAAAAGGTGGTGACTAAGAGGGAGTTGGACAATCATATTTTATTAAAAGTGGTGATTAAGACATGAGATGGACAAGCAGCAAGTCAGTGACTAGGATAGGAGCTCGAAAAGCATATTCTAATATATTAAAATTAATATATTGTATTAAAGGTGGTGACTATAGCTAGACATGCAGTCCAAGATATATTTTATCAATGGCAATGTAATGTGCAAGTGGAGAAAAGTCAACGGACGTGCAACCCAAAATGTTATCTATGAATAGAGAACGTGCAATTATTCGAACGCATGTTCTCCGACTCGGGACCAGGGGGTCGGGAGATAGTGATGTTTGAAAAGAAAAAAGATAAAAAATTAGAAAACGTGCTGATGAAAAATATTGAAGTCAACCGACGAGCAACCCAAAATCCTATTTTATTAAACTTAACGTGCAATTATTTGGATGCATGTTCTCCAAATACTATACGCCGTGGGAGAGTAAGGTTTGAAAAACAAATTAAAAAAAAAAATAGATAACGTGCTAATGAAAAGAAATGAAGTCTACGGAGGAGCCACCCAAAATTAATTTACAAATTACATTATTATGGATCAATCCAGACATTAAATTGGTGTATGAGATATCTTATGAAGAAATACATGTTTTTAACCACTAAGCTCACTCATACTGTATAAAAGTGGTGACAGGAACTTGACAATCAACCCAAAACATATTTTATTAAAGTCAAGAGACAAACAAACCAAAACCCTATTATTAAAGTCAATGTAATATTAATGCAAGTGGAGAACTTGTTGATTGAAAAATATCAAGTCAAATGGAAGAGCCCAAAATCCTCTTTTTTCAATAAGAAAAATAACTTATATTAGTGAATATAATAGGTCTTTTACAAAATCATTACATCTAGAACAAGACTATAAAGTCCTTCTTTCCAAAACTAAAAGTACATAAGATCTTTCCAAAACTAAAACATAAGTTCTGAGCTCATTACATAATATTTCAATACGCTGCCACCTAAATTCTGTAAATTATAGTCTTTGTTTTACATATCAGTTCAAAATTCAAGATTACATCCTTGCATCAGTGATGTATTACACAATAAACCACAACCAATTTTTCAACCTTGCACCAATGATCTATTGATTGGTGGCTAATCTTTCAAAATTTACTGGTTGTTCTTCTGTATCCATTGCATAATATATTCCATCCTCATCTAGTTGCAAATCTTCCTTTGATAGATGATCAACTTCCTTGTTGTAAACTCTGTAAATATGCTGAGCTTTGAGTTGTTGAAAACTCCCACTCAACATTCTATTTTTTGTCATCCAAGGCTGCAAGAGATCACCTGTAAATTATTATCATTAGTAAACCAATCGATAATAATCTTTGAATCACCTACTAGTTGTAACCTTGTTACCTTTTTATAACTTGCAAAAAATAAAATGCACCACAAGGCTAGGAGTTCACCCCTGGTATTGGTTCCTCTACCACAATTCATTTTTATTTTGAAATTGCTCAATACTGGACATTTTAAAAAAGCTCCTACCCCACACTTTGTACCCTTATCTTGTGAGGAGGCCCCATCAAAAAACCCCACTGCCAAATCCCAGTCAAGGATGGGAGGCCTTTCAATCCTTCTAAACTTGGAGAACTGTGCAACTTTTAATTCTCTCAAGACCTGTAAAATACAGTTGCATACTCTGACCATATTAGGAGGAAAGTCTTCAAATATAACCAAATTCTTGTGTTTCCAAACCTCCCAAATATCTTTGGTGAAACTTCACTCCAAAAAAAGATGATACATTGTCTCCTCACTAATCCCACACAAGACACATATACTCGGCCCATTAAAACCTCTTTTGATCAAATTTTCCCAAGTAAGAATTCTCTGTTCAAGCATTAACCAGATAAACAATTGAACTTTTAGGGGTAGCTGCCATTTCCATAGTTCAATATACCAATACATTGGTTCTTCTTCCATCTCCTCCAACAATTGAAATTTGTAGGTTTGATTGGCATTTACCTGTCCCCTTTTTGTATCCCAGGACCACAGTAAGATATTTTTTTCATTGTTTAGTTCAAAACCCGAACCAACTAAGCCCTTAATAAAATTAGTCCATTCCTCTTTTTGTTCTCCTTCCAACCCTAGAGTCTCAACCTTTTTCCAGCTTGTATGATTTGAATCCTCCACATCACTAGACCCAACCTGTGCAAGAAATTCAATCCCTTGTGCCTTCAAAGTCAATATAAGATATCTTGACAGTTTATAATAAGTATGTGACCCAACCATAGGATCAGTTCCAATTCTAGTATCCCTCCCATTTCTAGGTTTCCAAACCAACCAATCTGTTATAATAGATAAATATGAGGTTAGTGCTCTCCAAAAATTTGAGGTACCAACCCAATTTTTTCTACCTTGTATGAACCACTCATCCACAATTTTCTTCTTAAGATATTTTTTAATTATCACCACATGCCATAGACTAGGCACCATAAGGAATCTCCACAAATTTTTAGCCACCAAAGCTTTTCCAAAAGAAAATATATTTTTTATCCCCACCCACCATTCTTTTTTGGTTTTGCAAGCTTTTTCCAACTTATCAAATGCATCCCTTCATTAGCTTTTTTACCCTTCCACAAGAAACTAAACATCCTCCTTCTTATATTGTTCAGAACATGTTTTGGTATCTTAGCCAAAGAAAGCCAATAAACAGAAATGCTTTCAAGTATTTCTTTTACCAGTATGACCCTTCCCACTAAAGAAAGCCACCTATGGCACCAGTTCAATTTTTTTTTTTAATTTTTTCTCCAGCCAGTTCCAGTCAACTCTAGTATAACAGTTTGGTTTTAAAAAGAATCCCAGGTACTTAAAACCCCCATCTATTGGCTTTACTTCAAAGGGCAGGAGAGCTTTCAACAGAACAAGTTCTTCAACTTCCCACCCTACTTCTAAAAAGACAGACTTATGTGGACTCAAAACCATACCCGTCGCCTTACAAAAAAGTTCCAAAACCTTCTTAAAAACTTCCCACTTAGCAATGCTTCCACTCCCAAACATAATTACATCATCCACAAACATCAAATGTGTTATTCTTATCCATCTTTCCACAGGTATACCATTGATTTTCTTGTCCCTAACCTGCTCCTGTATGGATTTGCTTAACCCTTCAACAATAAGGAGAAAAAGTAAAGGAGATAAAGGGAAGCCTTGCCTTAAACCCCTTGTACTCTTAAAGAAACTAGTGGGTTTACCATTAATCATCACAACAAAGTTTGCAAAAGACACACACCCAAAGATCCAGTCTGTTGCTTCTAAATCCATACCCACCTGTAATAAAACAAGCCTTAGAAAACCCCAGTCCACTCTATCATAAGCCTTTATAAAATCCAATTTTAGGACCAGTGCTTTGATGTTTTTAACCTTTATACCGTGTAATGCTTCCTGTACAACTCTAATAGCATCAGTAATTTGTCTTCCCTCAAGGAATCCAAATTCTTCCTTTGAAATACCAACAAAAAGTGAGATTTTAATTCTAGCATGAATAATTTTAGTAATAATCTTGTACACCAAATTGCATAATGCAATTGGTCTAAAACCTCCAAAGGAATCTGGTTTATCACTCTTTGGTATAAGTGCAATAAAGGTAGCATTTAAGGCACCAAAAACTTTATCTTTCCTCCTAGACTCTTCCATCATTCCTAAAATATCATTTCCCAAAAGATCAAAGAAAGCCAAAAAGAATTCAGCAATCCAGCCATCCGGCCCAGGACTTTTTGAAACCTTAAATCCTTTAAGAGTTGTCAATATTTCTGCTAAAGTAACTAGCTCAACCAATCTGATTCCTTCTTCCTCTGAAAACATCCTCGGATAATTCCTTAAGACCGCAAGTTGATCAGATATAACAATGTTATTATGTGCCTTAAAAACATTCTGGAAATAGTCAATTGATTCCTTTTGTAGATCTAGATTATTGGTGATTAATGTTCCATCATCCTTGGTAATATCCCAAATAGTATTGATTTGTTTTCTAGAGTTTACAAAAGCATGGAAAAACTTAGTATTTCTATCTCCCGAAGTCAGCCAGTTTACCCTACTCTTTTGCCTCCAAGTTTCCTCCTCCTGTCTTAATAGGACCAATTTCCTCTTTTCTTTTTCTATCACTAGCACTTTATCTTCCTCCTTCTCAAAATCCCTAGGGGATTCAGTGTATAATGTATCCAAATCCAATTCTAATTGTACCATCTCTTCCTTTGCTTCAGTCTTTTTCTTCCTTTCCCAAAATATCACCATTGACTTAAGTAACTTAAGATTTTTAACCAAAGAATCAATAGGATTTAATAACTTTGTTCCCAACAATCCGTTCCAATTGGATCTTACTAAATCAACGAATTCTAGATCCTCAAGCCAAACATAATTAAATTTGAAAGGATAGTTGATAATGTCTTTATCTTGTTCCAAATGAAGAATCACTGGCATGTGATCCGATATCTTTACATTACACACCCAAGATCTGTATCTAAGCCCCGACGACACTAAACTCTCATCTAACAAGAACCTATCCAACCCCTTTGCAATGTATTCCTTACCACTTCTTCCATTCCTCAAGGTAGGGAGTAGTTTTGCAGGCTCAGCATCCACCAGTCCCCCAACTTGAATCATCTGGCTAAAATAGATTTATAGAGGAACCGCTCTAGCAAGTTCATCCCAAACTTCCTAGCTCAAAGTGGTGAAGTTTAGATTACCTCCCAAAATAATATTATGTTCATTAAATAACCCATGCTTTTTGATATCCTCCCAAAATGCCTCTTTGTAAGAGTAAGGACCATAACAATTCAACAGCTTCAAACTTTTATTTATATCTTTAACTATCCCATCCAAAAAAATCCCTACAGCAATCAGGAAAGAAAAAAATTCATCTTTGCACGGATTCCAAGAAGTTAGAAGTCCACCAGAAAGACCATTAGAATCCACCCCACAAAAATACAAATTTGGGAGTAATTTGACAAACAAATCTCCCACTTTTGCTTCGTAAACCATAGTTTCCTGTATAAAAAGAACATCTGGTTTTACTGTCTCTAGGAACCTTTTGAGGGCTAATTTATTTGCAGGACCCCCCACCCCCCTTACATTAAGGGTTTCTATAATCATTTTTTACCCCTCACCGGGTGTCACACACCCATGATGGGGCATAGAAAAATTTCACTTTTCCCTCATGCAGCACGCAAGCTTCCAACTCGGAGGGACCGGCTGACCTCCCGGTCAAAGGATAGTCTCCTATTTCTAAGCTGAAGCAGCTCTTCGGGACCTTGCTAGAACCACCATGAAAATATAACCACCATTCCTTTAGAGGCTCAGTCGCGCATACAAGCACCAGGCGTGAGTTCCCTTCACGTGGTCACAACCCTGTGACCATAGGCCTACACAATAGGTGCTTCGAGACTTCGCATGTCAGGACTTCGACATATGATTCACCCCTGACTCCCCAACTCTCGAGTTCCAAAAGGGGCCTAACAACCGTTAGATCCCTTCGCTCACGTGACCGTTCCCATGGCCACAGGCTTAAACTAAATGGCACGTCGCATTTCACGACCTCAGAACTTTCGATGCAAGGCACCCCAACACTCCAACCTCTGAAACGCGACTAGGGGCCTAGCACGCGCTAGCCCTCTCTCCTATGCACACGATGTGACCTTCCTCTAGGAACTAGGTCCCAACTCCCAAATCTTTCGAGATTTCGTGATTCAGAGAATCAACGAACATCTCCTCCTTCCCTTCCAAATTCCCAACTCCCGAAGATCTGATGACTCCAGATCTATGATCCAGATCCTCTGCTAATCAATGACCTAGATTCAATCGGGATTTCACGTACTGGGTATTTGAAAACCAAGGTTGAACCCCGTGCTCCCAACTCGCGATCTCCGATCTTCCGAAATGTGTGGATCTCCACCATGTGTCCTTCTGGATCCAACGGTCCAAAATGATTTCGCGTATCATGAGTTCTTAAACTCCACCCGTTGACTCCTCTGATGTGCGAGTCAGTGAAATGTTGATCACCCTCCACATGTCCTTTCCGATGGATGGCTAAGATCATATCGCAATTTCACATGTTGCGACTTTGGGAACTAAAGACTTCTGTCCTCCCAACTCCCAATATCCAATCCCGCAAAATGAACCAATGGTTCAGATATCTCTGGATTGACGGGTCCTAGCTGAGCTCTCACCATGTGTCCCTTCCGCTGGACGGCTTAGATCATGTCGCGATTTCGCATGTCGTGACTTTGGGAACTAAGGACTTATGTCCTCCCAACTTCTGATATCCGATCCCGCGAAATGAACTAACGGTTCAGATCTCTCCTGGATCGACGGGTCGTATTCCTCCTGAGTTTTGAGAGTTAAATGACTCCCACTGTTATTCTCCTCATAGCTTCTCTTGATCCGACGACTATCGGCTATCGATGCTTCCTCCTCGAAGACTCTTTGTTGTCTGTTCAGCTCCTTAACGAGTCCCAGCCAAATCCTTTGGCGCTAACTCTCCTGAACTTCGGGACAAAGAGTAAGTCCTCTTTGGCTCGCTCCTTATACTAACCCACTCATGTCAAATCGATGGTTAATGAGGGTCCTGATAGATCCTTGGATCTACAGTTAGAATTCATCACTACTTGCGAAGATTGAAAGATTAGAGGCGTTAACACCTGCGCACCCTCTTCAAATCTAAAGGTTGACAGACCTCGGATCATTCCGAAAGGATCTCGCCCATTTGTCTTCCAAACGAAAGGATACTCACTTTCAATATTTGAAACTCACTATCCTTTCTGAGTTTCGTCAGCTATGAAGGACTTAAGATCTTTGCGCTCTTTCTCCTGGACTTGAATCTTAGAAGAGTCTTCTGTGCACCCCTTGCGCTCATTCATCAAGTCTAGGACTTAAATGGGTCCCGGTCTCTGCTAGCCTCGCAGAGAGCCTGTGCGTATCTATACTACCCAAGGTCAACAAACTCACAGTTCGCGACACTAGCTTAAGACACTACAGAACCCAATAATTTATGAGAACAAGTCATGTCCGAACCATATAATTTCTTACTTGCCTAATTATACAACCAAGCAGAAATAGAAGGGATACAATATATCCATTAAGAATTCATCCACATTCCTGAAAGCATACACAGTATAACCAATTCATACACAGTTATAGCTAAATTACACAGGGCAGGAGATTGCTTATCTATTACAGGTTGTCACCAACCAACTGATTGTGGGTGTTCATCCTTCCACCCAACCATAGGCTGAGAGGCATTCAATCTTAGCACTCTGGCCACCCCCATGCCAAGCCATGATATCACCAGGGAATTCTCATAGTTATTGAGGATTCTCTCTCTGTTTCAGCTTCTGTTTAGGGTATGTTCTCTGCAACTCAGAGCTTTCTCTCTTGGTTATGGCCTCGACGAGGTTTCTCAAATGCTCACTCGACATCAAGCCCACGGCCTTCTGTTCATGATTTGCTGGAGATATTTGTGCCTCTCCTGTGTGAGCTTACGCTTTTGTCTGGCATCCCCATATCTTGTTGCCTCCGTGTGTATCTCTTACCTTCCTTCTATCAAAAGGAATCTTGGGTCAGCTTGGTCTGCCAGACCCTGTGGTACTCTGGGCTGATCTCTTGCAGCTAGACCATGCTCCCATTCATGGGGGTGGTTGGTAATTCAACCATCGGTCCTTTCTTCATTAACTGATTTTCTTTCCTTGGGATTCGAAGGAGGTTTGTCATCCTTATCAAGTGATATTTGGGGTTATTTGGTATAATGAACCCTCTTGTATAGTTTTCATGTTCTTCCTCTAGTGATATCATGGCCTGTACTTTCAAGGCTTCACCCCCCCACAGTTAGTTATTTGGCAACTCAATCAATAATACATTTACATTGTCCTCATGCCTTAGCATGGTAATTCCTATTTTACGATTAATTACAAATTGGGGGAAACAGGGTGTTACACCGGGGATTTCTGAGCTCTAAGCACCCTAGGTCCATCTAATACCATTAAACTAGTCGAAGAAAAGTTTTCCTTCTCCTTCCCTAGATTCCTCACACTTCTAGTTTTAAGTGGAGAGAAATCTTTTTCCAACCCCCTGAGAACAACCCCCTTCAACAATGAATCCTCACCCCTCAGACAGGTAGCCGATACCCTCCTTAACTTCTCCTCCTTCCCATTCTTTTCTCCAGACTTTGTTAAAGGATCCCCACCAGCATAAATCGACAACAACAATCGGGTAAGAACATCCCTGTAGGTAGGGATAAAATTTAAAAGGGACTCCTCAATTTTAGACAATACAATATTTTTGAGCATCAACACTCAAGTTTTCAGAACAGACTTCTTTGGCCCTACTACAAACATCATTCTGTGGTGAATGTCGAGCAGTTTTTCCCCTCCCTTCCAATCCTATTAGACTCTTGTCTACAGGAATTTCCATAGACATTGTGATACTGGCCTGACTCCCATCAACCGCTACCAACCCATACTTCCTTAAGGAAATTAGAGCAGGGGAATCCGATTTACCCCCCCTTCAAACAATCCTCTAGTTGACTGCTCCGCACAGTTGGTATGGCTTCCTTGCTCCTAGGAATTATCATGACCCTCTCCAAACTAGTTATGCCCTTATCCAAGCTAGAATAAACTCCTCCACAAATAACANCCCGTTCATTTGAATAGACTGCATTCTTCATAGACTTGACAAAAAACCCCCCACCCACAAAGTATTACCCTCCTACCCCTTCTGCAGTCCTCCCAATACCAATTGACTCTTCAATGGGCTCTCCCAGGGTCCCCTCCCTGCACCATTTCCTTGACTCCACAAAGTTTTCTACCACAGACGGGTTGCAATCAAACCCCTGCATCCCTTTATTTAAGTTTTCAAAAGGCAAGGACTCTTTCCCTATCCCCTGCTGATCTAGGTGAATATCGGTGGCCACCCACCTTTTCCAACTGGCTCAAAATAGTTTTCTAGCAATTTTGGCAATTTACTATTTTTAGCAGTTTTAACTTTCGGGGCCATTTTGAGGGCCTAAAT
>ML777103.1:2538093-2557818 GCA_009831015.1 Picea engelmannii | reverse complement strand
TCGGTGGCCACCCACCTTTTCCAACTGGCTCAAAATAGTTTTCTAGCAATTTTGGCAATTTACTATTTTTAGCAGTTTTAACTTTCGGGGCCATTTTGAGGGCCTAAATGAAGGTTTTTCAGGATCGAGCTTCTCAATAATAGCCTACAACATGATTGAGGCCCCAAAATGAATCTCCTTGACGATACCTTTCTAACGGGCTATCATATGCCCAAAACGAATATCGTATGCAAAAGTTACGACCCCGGGAAGTTAATGTACTAACTTACCCAAACGGGGCCCACATGACTTTTGGCGCTTCATCTCCTAGGGTTAGGTTTTTGGCATTCCTGTTTATTGTAAAAAGGCCTTCAGAGCCTCATTGTAATCATCTTCTTGCGAATGCGAGTAGCCGTCACATCTCTTCTCAGAGATAAGTTGCTGCCATTCTAGCGAGTCTTTCACTCTGTATTTTTACAGTCTTTGTACATTTCCTTCTTTAATAGAAATTGTGTATTACTATATATTTGTGTTTATGGTTGCATGTCTGATACATTTTTGTTATATTATTGAATATCTGTGATATCTCTGTGCATTTATTTATTATATCTCCGCTCTCATTTCGTGCCGAAATATTCTGGATCAGTGGTATCAGAGTAGGTTGCTCTCGATCATTTTTCAGTGCATGTCCCTGACGAGGTCCAAGTATAGAAAGTTGGGTCTCAAGCTTGTCTCTCTTGAAGACAATCACTCTCGCACACCCAAGAAACCCTCAATGGCGGAAGAAAAGAAAAACGATGGAGCAGACGATCCTATCAATCTGTTGCTTGAGCAAGCTCTCACGTGACATAGGGACGAAATGATGGAGAATTTTGCCCACATCCTTCAACGCCTGTCGATAGCAGCAGGTGCATATTCATCAAGCGACCACTTTGGAGGCACCTGCCTTTCAAGGTACAAGTTAATTTTGATATTCCTGTATTTGAAGGATAGATAGATCCAGAAGCCCTAGAAAAATGGTTAACTCTGCTAGTAGGTTATTTCTCTGTTCACAATTTTTCCAACAAAGAAAATATCACCTTCGCACTCCTTAAATCTCTCCCTCATGTCAAACATTGGTGGGAAACTTACTGGGAGCAAAGTTCCACAGAGGAGTCTGGAATATATGGGGCCGAGCCCACTTGGCATTTTTTTGTGGATGCGATAAAGGAACAGTATTACCCAGTTGACAACTATGAGGACCAGTACATGAGATGGACCACACTGCAGCAAGAGAGGGGCCAAGCAGTTTCATATTTCACCAATACCTTCCATACCTTGCACACCAAGATGGGTATCAAAGACTCTAAACGACATTTGGTTCTAAAATATCGTGGGGCTCTACACAGATACATCCAAACTAAAATGGATTTTTTGGACATCTCATCACTTGGTGCTGCTTATCGATATGCTGTTAAAATCGAGCAGAAATTTAAGCACCAGAACAAATGGGATTTTGGGTCTGCAAATCCGCAACATCCAAAGTATGATAAATACGACCCTAACAAATAGCTTCCTGAAAACTAGTCTAAGCCACGAGAAAATAAGGGTCACGGGAAGACGAAGAAGGATACCGAAAAATGGTGCGATTTCCACAAAATCCCCTGGCACAACACCGATGAATCTCGCTCAAAACAATCATTGGTGGCCGAGATCAAAGACAAGGAGCCGAACCCTGATTCAGAATCTGATTCTGAAAATACTGGTAAAGGACACATCATTGATGTCGACCCCACTGCTATTGTCATGACCGCAACAATTCAACCAGAAGAACCAATAGATCCCGAAGAGGGGGAGCGCCTTTTTCATTCACAAATGTGGGTGAAGGGGACCCCACTGCATTTTATTGTTGATAGCGGAAGCCAGCAGAACCTCATCTCAGCAGAGGTTGTCAAACAGTTGGGATTGTCGATAACACCACACCCGCATCCATACAACATCGGGTGGCTTCGCCAAGGACGAGATCTTCGTGTTAGTCAGCAATGTCGATTGTCATATGGCATCCATCCCTTTAAGGATGAGGTATTATGTGATGTTGCCCCACTGGATGTCTGTGATGTTCTCTTGGGCCAGCCATATATGTGGAAGCGCCATGCTATTTATGAGTCTCGACCCCATAGTGTCATTGTTACTTTGGGGGGTCATCTCTATAGAATACAAGAGGTAGTTCCGACTACTGTTCCACCTAAAAAGTGTCGCAAGGTAGTATCTCATATTGCAAAATTTAGCTTCTTCACAATCTGTTCAAAAGAAGAACAGAATGACACTGCAACCACTACAACCTCGCCCCAATCACCTTCTATCCAACAGAAGCGGGTCAACAAGGCTGCAGCAAAGCGCAAAGATTCCTTCTGCACACCGTCCTCTCATGTATCTCGACTTGTTGAACAGCCTCAACCTCAACAGGTTCATGACAAAATTCCACAAACTGAGCAGCGTGACGTCTCCAGTAAGGCAAGCAACTCACCAAGATGCAGATTCAACAAACGCTTTTCCCTCTCCCCCGAGAACTCAACGCAATGGAGACCATTGCTTCCTAAGGAGGGAGGATTGATCCAGGTGGATATTGGTGGCCACCCACCTTTTCCAACTGGCTTAAAACAATTTTTTGGCAATTTTGGCAATTTACTATTTTTAGTAGTTTTAACTTCCGGGGCCATTTTGAGGGCCTAAATGAAGGTTTTTCAGGATCGAGATTCTCAATAATATCCTATGGCATGATTGAGGCCACAAAATGAATCTCCTCAATGATACCTTTCCAACGGGCTATCATACACCTAAAACGAAGATCATATGCAAAAGTTACGACCCCAAGAATTTAATGTACTAACTTACCCAAACGGGGCCCACATGACTTTTGGCGCTTCATCTCCTAGGGTTAGGTTTTTGGATGTCTAGGGTTTTTGGAATTCTTGTTTATTGTAAAAAGGCCTTCAGAGCCTCATTGTAATCATCTTCTTGCAAATGCGAGTAGCCGTCACATCTCTTCTCAGAGATAAGCTGCCACCATTCTAGCGAGTCTTTCACTCTGTATTTTTACAGTCTTTGTACATTTCCTTCTTTAATAGAAATCGTGTATTATTGTATATATGTGTTTATGATTTCATCTCTGATACATTTCTGTTATATTATTGAATATCTGTGATATCTCTGTGCATTTCTTTATTATATCTCCACTCTCATTTCGTGCCGAAAATAATCCGGATCCCCTGCCTCCCGACAGTATAAAAAACATACAGTTTGGAAGAGATATTAGGGCACTGAATATTTAACTTACCAAATTCAAATTTTCTATCTGCAGACAGAGGTTGAAAAATATCGCTCCAATCTTCACAGACTGTATTCATAACAATTGTCTTCATCTCCACATCTCCTTCGCCAGCTGATGCCTCTTTCAAATTAATCTCGTAGCACTGATGTCGCAGATGGCTCGTCCCCTTGCTCACTACACATCTAAATGGAACACTCGCATAATCCAATCTCTGTCGAAACACATTACCGCGCTAGGCAATGTCTATCTCGGGTAGTAACCCATCATTAAGATCGAATTCCACTAGAATTCTACCCATCCGTAGGTCTGTTCCAGACAATAAATTAGGGTCTGCATGAAGAAATTTCTCGAGTGCATTCCATGTTTCTTTGAATGCCTCTAAATTCCAAAAACCTAACGGGTATCCAGGCATCAACAACCACAAATGTCTGAACCTTATATGCTCCTTCTCCAGGTTAAACACAAGGTTCCATCGCTTTAACATCAAACTATCGTTCTTCACCACCCAAACCATATTCAACACCCTTTCTGCATCCTCTGCGGATTGAAAAAGAAAGCAGTACCATCCTTTAATTAAAACAAGTATCTCTAGAGAGTACCCCAGTACAGAGCCCCAATTGACTTCCGCCCATTCATGAATGTCCCTGGCTGCCATCGCCCCATAACCAAATCTTACCACGAGCCCCCGTGAAGTGTAGCTACCAACTTCCTCTGTTCCAATGTCATGGCCGAGCGTAACTGATGGTTTCATTTTTTAAACTTTCCACGCCTTATAACCTGCTCGAAATTTTACCTCATCTATGCTACTATGAAGGCCAGGGCTTCCCGCACAACACCTTGTACGCTTCAAACCTTCCACAACACTTTACTCCCTATCTCCACCCACCACAACTTCCCGAGAGGCCCTACCTCTCCTTACCCCCAGCTCCGGCTCAACCGGCCAGAATGAACCAGTTCCACTAAATTTCTTCTTCCCCTCCCTTGAAGCCAATGATCTTTGCGCCACCCCCTGATTTGCTACCATAATGGTCGAACCACCCTTCTTTACTCCCTTACATATCTACCTCCCCTCCACATCCTTCTGCGAGAAGTTCAACATAGATTTTTCCGCGGATGCACTAAATACCCCTCCCCTTTCCGCTTCCCGAGCAAACATCTCATCGATGATTCCAATGGATCTTGTGTCCATCAATCCACTCAAAGGGTCGACACCTGTCGCTAGCCCAGTACAATCTTCCAGCACATCCTCCACTTTACCAACCCTAACGTCATCCAAATTTAATTTTTTCCGGTACAACTTTAATTCTTCCCTATACACCTCATCCGGTAAGTACAAACACCTTTGGCTCCACCACTAGTCTTCCTCCAGTTCATCCGCATAGCTCCCAACAACTGTCGCCATAAACCCTAAAACCTAAAAGGTGACCACATGAAATTACTCCTAATCTATTCCCCCTACTCTCCTACCTACCCCCGGTCCTTCTACGCTCATAGCCGACTCCTCTCTCAAAGCCGCAGCTGGACCATTACACCATCCACCCAAGACCCATCAATTCCAAACCAGCCCTATCCAGGGTTTCGAACCAGGGTGTCCATCTCCCCAGTCATGGAATCTTTTCAGCCTACTTGCTAGCATACCCACTTGCTACATAGCCCAAAATCCTCTTTATGAAACATGATGTATAAGTAGAGAAATAAAAATAAAAATAAGGGTCGTGGGATAGCAAGGTTTGAAAAGAAATAAAAATAAAAATTTAGATTACGTGCTGAGAAAAATAATTGAAGTCGACGGACAAACAAACCAAAACCCTCTTTTATGAAATGTAACATATAAGTAGAGCACGTGTAGTTATTCGAATGCATGTTCTTCCACTATGGGCTATGGAACAACGAAGTTTGATAAAAAACAAAAAAAAAATTAGATTACATGTTGATGAAATATATTTAGGTGGACGGTGCAAAAAAAATTAGATTATATTTGATGAAATATAATTAGTCGGACAATGCAAGTTCAATGTATGCCATCTTGTTATACTTGTTATAAGGTATTGTAATTGCTTTTTAGTTAATTTGCTTTGGCTTTTAAATAATTTGGATTTTTTTCGCTTTCTGATATAAAGTTTTCTAAAGTCTCCAAAACTTTATCTATTAATTTGATTATTCTTTAAATTGAAAAATAAATTTTTAATTTTCTAAATATAAATTCCTATTTTATGATTGGTTGTTAACTATAATTAGACAATTTTTATGTGGTTTTACACTTAATTCAAATTGTCAAATTAAAAAAAAATAAAATATATATATATATATATATATATATATATATTATAAATTAAAAAGTTAAAAAATTTCCATGCGGCCTTATTAATTATGGTCATCAATACTTATGTGTACACATGTCATATATATTAATGTCATTTCTATTAATTATTTTAGATATTATATAAATATAGTAAAAAGAGTTTGAAATATTAAAATTAATAATAATTTTAATATTTCAAACTCGTATTACTATATTTATTTAATATCTAAAATAATGATTTATTTAATATCTAAAATATTTAATTATTTTAGATTGGTGGCATTGTAGTTAAGCACATCTATAGATGCAAGGAAATGGGTTAACGATCCAATACCTAGAGACATCTAATAGGTTTGGAAGTCTTCCCCCTTATGGACCACCAACAAGTGATTTTAGGTGGCCAAGTTTTGTCTACACACGATGATGTAGTTCCATGCTGGGGTCTTGAGATTGTATCAACAAAAGCTAGGCTTGTTGCCTCGAGTATTGTAGTCTTTTTCTTCCTTTGGAAAAAAAAAATTAAAAAGATAAAGATTGAATCATTTTTAATTAATATGTTTTTTGTTTTTTTAGTATAACTTTTATGCAATGGGTATCTTTGTTTTTTAGAAACGTTCATTCAATTTTCATTTTGCTTCGAGACAACTTTCATTCAATGTTGGTATTGGTGGAATTGTAGTTAAGCACATCACCAACTTAGTATTTTATTTTTAGAATGGGTGCATGTTTGTTGGTAGTTTACATGGGTGTTGTACAAGTGTCAACGAAAATACTTTATTTTCATTGGAATTATTCAATAAATTAAAAAAAATTAATTTTGAATGATTCGTAGTTTGGATTGTAATTTTGACATATTGGATTTGATTAAGAGATATTGGGAAAGCCTTAAACCATATTTTGAATTGATGAAATTGCATTTTTAACATAGTGAAGTTACAATGGAAAACATGTTGGAAAGAACACCAAAAAAGGGGAAAAATAGCAATAAAAAAGGTGTTTTAGTTAAAACGCTTAGCACATGACATCCAAATACATTGTACAATTGTACACTAGTAAAAGGTACAAGTGAAGGTTATTTCTAATGTACATTGTCTTTTTATTAGAATAAGTGTCAGGATGTAGACCATTTGTAGTTGAGAGTACATTAGGATGTGTATTACCCTTGCATAAAGAGATGGGATTAAGATATAGGTCTGGCATGGTTGATGGTCAACCCTTATGCCTTAAGAGAAAACATGTTGAATCCACAACCATGGGTATTTGATGCATTGCCTCGAGTGTGCTAGGAAGTGCTCATTGTCTACACTTTCCTCCTCTCACCAAGACAACCTTTCTCCTTGATTACTCTTATGTGGTACACAAGTAACACCCCTTAAAAGGTCCAAGGCACAATGTCCTTGGTGGATTTTTTGTCATCATTGATTGTAACATCTCTGCTATAATCCCCAATTTAATTAATGCTTAATGTAGATATAATGTATGGTTGTGTCCAAGCAATGTATATGCGAGTATTTCTGAAATAATAATAAAATGTGATGCCCGTTGTTGGGGGACATGGACAAAGATGGGGGTCAATTAATCCAAAAGAGAGGGGAATATCAAGGAGTGTATAAAAGGGGTCCAAGGGGAAATTACCCATGTCTATTAATTCAACCCACTTCCTAAAATTACTATTGGTATATGAACCTTCTAATTTTCTGATTGAGTGTCCCCAAATCCAATCATTGAATGCATGTAATAGGGTGGGTGTGATGATCCAGGTGGATATCGGTGGCCACCCACCTTTTCCAACTAGCTCAAAACAACTTTCTGGCAATTTTGGTAATTTACTATTTTTAGCAGTTTTTCGGATCCTGAACTTTTGGAGTTGTTTTAAGGCCCTAAACGACATTTTTTTGGGTATGTATCGGGCTATCGTGTGCCTAAAATAGAGATTGTATGTAAATGTTACGACCCCGAGAAGTCGATGTACTAACTTACCCAAACAGGGCCCACATGACTTTTGGAGCTTCATCTCCTAGGGTTAGGTTTTTGGATGTCTAGGGTTTTTGACACTCCTGTTTATTGTAAAAAGGACTTCATAGCCTCATTGTAATCATCTTCTTGTGAATGAGCGCAGCCGTCACATCTCTTCTCAGAGATAAGCAACCACCATTCCAGCAAGCTTGTTTTTCGCTGCATTTTACAGTTTTAGCTTATTTCTTTATTGAATAGAAAACCAGTTTTACTATATCTCTGTTATCCTGTGTTAAGCATCTGTTAATAATCTTTAGTCATTTCGTTCTGCTCATAAAATTTGGATCAGTGGTATCAGAGCGGTCTACTCCTTATCGTCTTAATGCATGTCCCCAACAAGGTCAGAGTACAAAGAATTGGGTCTCAAGCTTGTTTCTCTCGAGGACCAAAGCTCTCGCATGCCCAAGCGACCTATCATGGCAGGAGAAAAGAAAGATGATGGGACATGAGATCCTTTCAAAATGTTTCTTGAGGAATCCCTAATGCAACAGAGGAACGAGATGATGGATAGTTTCACGCAAATCCTTCAATGGCTACCAACAGGCGACACATCTTCTTCGAGCGGAGGCATCGCCCCCTTCAAGGTACAAATAAACTTTGATATTCCTGTATTTGAAGGTCAGATAGACGCAGATGATGTAGACAAGTGGTTGAATCTACTAGAAGGGTATTTTTCTATCCATAACTTTTCGAATAGAGAAAATATTACTTTTGTGCTCCAAAAAGTCATTCCCCATGTCAAAGATTGGTGGGAAACTCTCTATGAGCAAAAGGAAACAGAGGAACCCTCGTTATTTACAGTCACAACCACCTGGGAATACTTCAGGGACGTTATTTCGGAACAATAATACCCTGTTGGAAGTTATGATGACTTGTATACCAAATGGACCACATTGCAGCAAGAAAGAGACCAAGCAGTGCTAGAGTTCACAAATATCTTCCATACCTTGTGCACCAAGATGGGTATCAAAGATTCAGAGCGACATCTGGTGCTCAAGTATCATGGTGATCTGCATAGATACATCCAAACTGAAATGGAATTTCTGGACATCTCGTCCTTGGTGCGCGGCCTACCGATATGCCGTCAAAATCGAGTAGAAGATCAAAAAAAAGACGTGTCAATTTGGGCCCAAGAACCCCTCACAGCAAAAGCCAGGAAAGGGAAAACCCAACCCACAAAAAAAAGGACAGAGAAACGATGGACAATATCAGGACAACCAGTCCAAGCTGCAAGCAAAGAAGGACACCGGAAAGACGAAGAAAGATACCGGGAAGTGGTGTGACTTCCATAAGAGCCCTTGGCATAACACTGCTAACTGTCGCTCAAAGCAGTTGTTGGTGGCCGAAGTGAAAGCCTTTGAATCAAATGCAGGTTTTGACTCTGAGTCAAAACCAGAAAGGGGAAGATGGATCATTGATGCGGAACCCAGTGCCACCATTGCTACCACCAAGCTCCAACCTGATGAACCAGATGAACCAGAAGATGGAGAGTGCCTCTTCCATTCATAGATGTGGGTAAAAGGCACCTCGCTACACTTCATTGTTGATAGTGGTATCTAGAATAACCTCATCTCAGCAGAGGTTGTCAAGCGGCTGGCTCTGCCAACAATGCCACACCCACAACCCTACACCATTGGATGGCTCCACTAAGAAAGCGATCTCCGCATCAGCCAATAGTGTTGATTGTTGTATGACATCAAGCCCTTCAAAGACGAGGTATTGTGTGATGTTACTCCTCTCGAAGTTTGTGATGTTCTTTTGGGCCAACCTTATTTATGGAAATGTCATGTTGTATATGAGTCTAGGCTTCATAGTGTTATTATTACTTTGAACAGAAAATTGTATAGGATACCCGAGGCAGTCCCACCTAGTGTTATTTCCTTGATCTCTACCAAGCAATGCAGGAAGGTAATCTCTTAGACGGGGAAGTTTTTCTTCTTCGTGATTCTCTCTCGGAATGAGCAAAAGATCACAGCCACATCCAGGGTCTCTACGGCCGACCTCTCCACACAAAAAAAGCAAGTAGATAAGGTCGTCGAAGAATACTCATATATCTTCTCCTCACCTACTGTGGTACCTCTGCACTGTCAGGTCAGGCACCCCATCGATCTAACCCCCAACGCACCACTGCCCAATGGACCACTCTATCACCGCTTTATGTTAAAGAATGAGGAGATAAAGTGCCAGATCCAAGAACTGCTCCATAAGGGGCACATTCGTCCCAAATCATCACCTTGCGGGAGCCCAATCGTGCTGGTACAGAATAAATATGGAACCTGACAACTCGATATTGATTACTAGGCCCTGAATAAAATCACAGTCAGAAACTGGTACCAAATTCCCTGAATCAATGACCTCCTTGATCAACTCACGGGGGGAAAATACTTCAGTAAGATTGATATGAAGTCTGGCTACCACCAGGTCCTGATAGAACAGACATATGTATGGAATACCACCTTCAAGTCAAAGGAAGGTCTTTTTGAATGGTTGGTCATGCCCTTTGGTTTGACAAATGATCCAACCACTTTCATGAGGATGATGGACGATATCCTTCGACCATTTACCAATACTTTTGTAGTGGTGTATCTAGATGGCATTCTCATTTACAACACATCTTGGGCAGAACACTTGCAACATATTCAACAGGTTCTGCACACCCCGTGACAGCACAAGCTATACACCAACTTGGAAAAATGTTTCTTCGGCATGGACAGGGTCCATTACCTGGGCTACATCGTTGATCAACATGGAGCACATGTGGATCCAACCAAGATCCAAGTCATCCGTGACTGACCAGCCCCAACCACACTCACTGAGCTTCAGAGCTTCTTGGGCCTTGCCAATTTCTACTGTAGGTTTGTGTTGGGATTCTCCCATATTGCATGGGCCCTCAACCAAATAACCACAGGTGGTGGTAAGGAAAAATTTGGGTGGGGCCGGTCCCAACAATAAGAGTTCAATGATTTGAAGAAATGCTTGTGCTCAGCCCCAGTACTTTCACTACCAGACCTGCAGTAGCCCTTTGAGATCGAGACAGATGCTTCATACTATGATGTGGGTGCCGTTCTCACTCAGCACGACCACCCCATGGCATATCATAGTGAGACACTATTAGATGTTGTCCGTAAGTACCCTACTTATGACAAAGAAATGTACTCCATTGTGCAAGCCTGGCGCTAGTGGAGACATTACATTCTTGGGAAGGAGACAGTCATCCACACTAATCATAATCCATTGTAGTTCATGCAGACACAAGGCAAATTACTGAATGACTGCCATAAAAAGTGGTCCACATACTTAAAACAATTCCACCTCAACATCAAGTATAAAACAGGAAGCACCAACTGCGTCGTTGATTGCCTCAGTAGACCGCCAGTCACGACACTCACCATGGTGCTAGACTCTTGCAACCATGAGACCTTTAGATGGCCCCAACTCTATGAGATAGGCTCGAACTTCGCCACCACCTACCAAATGTTGGGTACAAATGCAGTTGTTAGTAATTTCCATCTTCAGCATGGGTTGTTGTGTTGTCTGTGCCATATTTGTGTTCCATCAAGCGAGTGAGAGAAGCTGATCTGGGAAGCCCACTACAGTCGAGTGGCTGGACACTTTGGCGTCAAAAAGACAGTGGCAATGATACAAAAACATTGGCCGAAACTTCGACAGGAGGTCAACAAATATATCAAGTTCTGCACTGCATGCGCTATTGCCAAACCGACCACTAAGAAACAAGGCATGTACACCCCTCTTCCTAATCCTGACAGGCCATGAGAATCCATCTCAATGGACTAAATGTCGGGCCTCCCGTCCATCAAGTGGGGAAATTACTGTGTTTTTGTGGTTGTTGATCACTTTTCTAAGATGGTGATTTTGGTTTCCTGCAAGAAGAGCATCACAACAGAAGCCACTGCCAAGATCTTCTTTGAATGAGTCTGGGTACATTTTGGAATCCCACAAACCATTGTCTCATATCGGGATAGTCGATTTCTCAGCACATTCTGGTTGAGCCTCTGGTCACTGCTAGACACTAAGCTCACCAAATCCACGACCTTCCACCCCTAGACAGATGGCCAAATCGAGTTCGTAAATCGAATGATCGTGCATATCCTACGCATGTATAACTCCAAGCACCCTCGCACATGGGATGAGAGTCTTCCCTATGTCCAGCATAGCTACAACCGAGCTCTGCATAGCTCAATCGACCATATCCCTTTTCAGGTGGGGTTGGGATTCCAACCATTGGGTCCCATAAATGTTGCACTTCCCCTTGCGGTCACCACGACTGACTCATCTCTTCCTCCAACTGAAGCTAAAAAAGACACCGGTTCATTGAGAAAATCCAACACATCCACCAATAGGTTCAGGATATCCTACAGAAGTCCAATGACAAGTACAAGCAGCGCCATGATCAACATCGGGTGCCACATAAGTGTCAGGTGGGCGACAAAGTTTGGTTGCACTTGCAGAAAGAACGCCTTATAGGACCCCATCGAAAGCTTCACCCACTCCATTATGGATCGTACACCATCACCAAGGCTATGTGGGATAATTATTTTGAGCTCAACATTCCTCCTTTCCTTGGCCTGCACCCAGTGTTCAACGTGGACCTCCTTCAGCTTTATTTCCCACCATTATTGAACACCTTAGACGTAGTAGAACAATTAACACCAATAGAGCTCAACCCCGACTGCATACAATAGACATCCAGTGATCAAATTGTGGACACACAGATCAAGGGCACTCGACAACAAAGGATCCATCTTTATTGAGTCGTCAAAGCAGGGAAGCTCCTGCACCAAGGCAAGTGGCTCACCCAGGGCCGAATTCAGCATAAATTTCCTCGTCTGATGGGGGAACTCAACGCAATGCAGACCATTGCTTCCTAGGGAAGGAGGATTGATCCAAGTGGATATCGGTGGCCACCCACCTTTTCCAGCTGGCTCAAAACAACTTTCTGGCAATTTTGGTAATTTACTATTTTTAGCAGTTTTTCGGGTCCTGAACTTCTGGAGCCATTTTGAGGCCCTAAACAACGTTTTTTTAGGTATCTTCTGATCGAAAAATTTCATCATGAAAATTTCGTCAACATTTGTATTCCTTGTATAGATATTTCCAATGGGCTATCGTACACCTAAAACGAAGATTGTATGCAAAAGTTATGACCCCGAGAAGTTGATGTACTAACTTACCCAAACGGGGCCCACATGACTTTTGGCCCTTCATCTCCTAGGCTTAGGTTTTTGGATGTCTAGGGTTTTTGACACTCTTGTTTATTGTAAAAAGGCCTTGAGAGCCTCACTATAATCATCTTCTTGTGAATGAGCACAACCGTCACATCTCTTCTCAGAGATAAGCCACCACCATTCCAACAAGCTTGTTTTCCGCTGCATTTACAGTTTCAGCTTATTTCCTTATTGAATAGAAAACCAGTTTTATTGTATCTCTATTATTCTGTGTTAAACATCTATTAATAATATGTAGTCATTTCGTTCTGCTCATAAAATCTGGATCATGTGAGGAGTCACACCCCATAGTTATTGGAAGCATGGGATTGAGTACAATCAGTTTGAGGAACAGTGTAATTCAAGCAAGTAACCAAAGAGAGGAAATTTGTATGGGCAGTTACAATAGTTTAAGAGAGTCATGTTTTGCATGAACAACAAGCAGAGAACAGGGAAGAAGAGAATTGGAGCTGGAGCAAACATGGAGGGTGAATTTTGGAGAATATTTGGAGTAGAAGACTGAAGAGCCAGGTTGTCGAGCCTGAAGAGTGAACTCTTGTGTGAGTTGCACTGTAACAAGAAGTGATTGATGTTGTTTTCCTAGTACTAGTGAGCTTCGTTGAGTTTCCCAGTAGTGAGATTCCTAATTACATGTGTTAGAGAGACCTTGATAAATGAATGTGATGCCCAATGGACTGAGATCATTAAAGGGGTACATTCCTTGGGTTGGGTAGGTCGAGAGGAAGAGAGCTGGTGGAAAATTGGGATAGTTGTAGGAGAATACTAGTCGGTGTTCGGATTTTCTGAGTTGTGAGTGGACAACGAGAGACTGCTCCCTTTTATGGCTTGCTAGCCCCAACTCAAGAGTGACTTGTTGTTGATATTTGGAACAACAAGTCTATGGTTGGGTGGAACGTCTGTCCCAAGCAACTGGTTGCACAACCATTTTTAAAAAATAAGTGTTTTATCTTATTTCTATGTTGCATTATGAGTTTAATTGTTGTGTATTAACTCTATGTTTGAGAATGATTTATATGTTGATCTATCTGAGTTTATCAGTTGCATTTTTTGTTTATTTTTTAATTTTGTAGATGCATCTAGTTCATGGTATCAACAAATGGTTAAAACTATATGTTTTCTTGTAGCTAGTAAGCTACATGATTAGTTAGCATAAATTTTAATTTTATGAGTATTTCCACACATAATGGACCTCAACTGGGTTGAGGAACATTACATTGATGATTGTAGTCATGGGGTAGTTCCCTTGTGGCATTCAAGGAAATTCCTTGCAACCTCTACAACATTTGGTGCAAAATGCACTATGCACACCAAGTCCCTTAGTTTGCATACACATTTCAATATTGTGTGCATTTTACCCCTCATATGATACACACATCTACAACACCCTTGACCGTGTGCACCAACATATGTTACATTATTTTTTTTAATTTTAAAAATATAAAATATCTAAACAAAAGATTAATTAACTTTTTTCCCAAATAGAAATATAAATCATGTTTTATGAAAAAAATTGTATTAAAGTATAAAACTTTAACAACACAATACAACATGGGTGAAATAATGAGATTTTATGTGTCCATACGTTGAAGTTTTTTTATAATATTGTGATATTACCGTGGGGAACCTAATATGAGTAATAATAAGATAATCTATTATATAAAGTAATTGAGTTTTATAGAATTTAACATGAATTATTATCTATCAAAATTATTTTGATATGTGCAGTTATGGGTATTTGGTGCACTGCCTCACATGTGCCAGAAAATTCCTCTTACAGGTTTAAGTGATAGTGCCCCTGGAATCCTCCCATCACTAGTGAGGGGTGGGGTTAGGGGAAGTTCCCTCACATGATTCAATGTAACACCCCAAAACCTCTACAACCTTTGGTGTAGATAACATTGTTCATGCCAAGTCTTGGAGTTCACATGCCCCATGCACCCACTATTGTTGGGTATGTGTTATATTCTTTGCATGACTAGAATTAGTGTCGAGAATGAAAGGGGGTAAGAGGGGGGTGAAGCGCCCCCTTTCTCGGGGGCTCACAGGGGGGGCAGCGCCCCTGAAAATAAAAGTTTGGTGGTTTTTTGTGTTTATTTTTGGGCAGTTTTTCGGCACATGGTTTTTGCCAATGGTTTTCTATTTCCGGTTAAGGAATTAGGGTTGTTGACTAATCCAGGTCATTGTATTAGGGCTTTGGATCCCACTGGATCTTATATGTATATTGTATTGTAAACAAAGTATCAAATAATGAATGTAGAAGATGTTGGTTTTCCCAGTTTGGGTTTCCAGGGGAAAAATATATGTGTAATGTGTGTATTTTCCACTGTATCTTTTATGTTCTTTTATTGAAAATCTGTTTGTAGTAAATAATTGTACAAGGTTAAAATCTACATTTGTTATTAGAGCAATTATTGTCTTCAGGGGGACGTCTTTGTGGCTAGGGTTTGTCTCGAGACTGTGATAAGCCTTGTTATAGTGGGAGATCCGCGGGATTGATTCTTCAGCTGAAAAGAAATGGCGAGTAGTTCGAAAATAGATTTAATGGGAAAATTTTTGAGTTTTGGAAGCTCAAGATGGAAGATCGGTTGGTAGACAAAGATCAGTGGATTGCGGTGGATCCAGGTATTGCACCTACAGGAACTTCAAAAGATGACTGGAAAACATTGGATCAGAAGGCGAAGAGCACAATCCGATTGTGTCTCTCAGATTCAATATTACTGAATCTGTCAGGGGAAGATACACCCAAGGTGTTATGGGATAAGTTGGGGAACTTGTATCAGTCTAAGTCCCTGGTAAATAAATTGTTCCTACGAAAGAAGCTGTATAAATTGAGGATGAGAGACGGAGACTCGGTGACAGAGCATGGTTTAAGGAGCAATGGCGTTGCTAAAAAAAGTTCATTTTGGAACTTTGTATAATCTTCAAGGAAGCATTATTACTAATGGGTGTAATAGTTCCATTGTTCCTGATATTGGATCTAAAGAAGAAAAATTTATACAGTCTCTAGAGAAAAGGTTATGTTGTGGCATCAAAGACCGGGGAATATCAAAGAGAAGGGTTTTCGAATAATACACAGTAAAGGTATGGTTGAAGGTATATCTAACTTCTCTGTAGACTTTTATTTCTATAAACATTATGTATATGGGAAACATAACTGGGTAAGATTCCCCTTTGGTGCAACAAGGGAAGAAAGAAATTTATAGCTAGTGTACAGTGATGTGTTTGGACCTGCGTCGATTCCATCATTGGGAAAATATGTGTACTATGTCTCATTTATAGATGCATTCTCAAGGAATACTTGGATATATTTCCTTAGGAAGAAATATGAAGTCTTTGACAGGTTTAAAGAGTTTAAGGCTCTTGTTGAAAATCAAACATAGAAAATAATTAAGGTGCTAAGGACGGATAATGGTGGATAGTTCTATGAGAACGAATTTGAATAATTCTGTAAAAAGTGTGGTATAGTAAGGAAAAAGACTACTCCATATACACCTCAGCGGAATGGAGTTGCATAAAGGATGAACATGACACTGATGGAAAATTAAAGGTGCATGCTCAGTGGTGTCGGGTTAGGGAAAGAATTTTTGGCAGAGGTAGTGGGTGTTGCATGTTACATGGTCAATCGATCACCCTCATCAACATTAGATGACAAGACTCCACACGAGGTATGCACTGGTAAGAAACCCTCTCTCACACATCTCAAGGTATTTGGTTGTGAGGCCTATGTTCACGTTCCAAAGGAAAACATGAGTAATCTAGATAAGAAGGATGAAAAGTGTATCTTTATTGGGTATAAAGATGGTCTCAAAGGTTATATGCTTTGGAACCTAGAAACTAAGAAGGTTGTATATAGTCGAGATGTGGTATTTAGAGAAATAAAAGATGTTTTCAAATGGGAAGTCCTACCAAGTAAGGAAGAACCAGAGAAAACAAAGTTTGATTTAAAGGATGAAGAATCAGACTTTACAAAAGAACATGAATTAGAAGAAGAAGATCCTCATATTCCAGTATTGAGGAGATTAGTTTGAGAAAAAAAGTTGTTAGAAAGGTATACTCCACTTGATTTTCATTCAAATTTTGCTTTATCTATTATTGATGATGATCCTAGAACTGTTAGGGAGGCAGTGGATTCAGAGGATGGAAAACTCTAGAAAAAGGCCACGGTCAAAGAAATGTCAGCCTTAGATAAGAATGAGGCTTGGGATCTAGTGGAGTTGTCGAATAGAAGAAATCTGATTGGTAGAAAATGGGTATTTACAAATAATTTGAATGCATATGACAAAGTGGAGAAATAAAAAGCATGGTTAGTGGCAAGGGGTTATTCCCAGGTTGAGGGAATTTATTTTGGTGAGATTTTTTATCCTGTTGTCAAGTTAACCTCTATTAGATTTCTTTTATCTATTGTTGTTGCATTTGATTTTGAAGTAGAACATATGGATGTGAAAACAACATACCTACATGGGCATCTGGAAGAAGAATCTACATGAATCAACCAGAAGGATTTGTTGTGAAGGGAAAGAAGGAGTTGGTATGCAAGATGAAAAAGTCCATGGATGGTTTAAAACAATCACCAAGGATGTGGTATCAAAAAATTGATACTTATGTGTTGGGACTTGGCTTCACAAGAAGCAAAGAGGATCATTGTGTGTATTTCAAATGAATTGGTGACCATTTGACTTATTTGTTCTTGTATGTGGATGACATGTTTTTGATAGGAAACAACAAGGAGATTATCTAGGGTGTGAAAAATCAATTGTCCTCTAAATTTGACATGAAGGATCTTGGTGCCGCAAATTTCATTTTGGGCATGGAAATTAAAAGAGATCGGAAAAATAGGAAACTCTGGTTAAATCAGAGAAATGTGTTGAGATAATATTGCAGAGGTTTAATATGTAGAAATGTAAACCGATCAAGGTCCCTATTCATATAGGTGTAAAGTTATCTTCGGATCAATGTCCCAAGACACATGAAGAGGAGGACATGTCTTGTGTTCCATATGGGAGTGCGGTTGGGAGTTTGATTTATGCAATGGTCTGTACTAAACCAGACATTGCACATGCAGTGGGAGTTTTGAGCAGGTATATGTCAAAACTAGGGAAGGAGCATTAGACAATAGTAAAGAGGGTTTTTAGGTATTTGCGTGGCGCTACTAGTTATGGATTGTGCTACTAAGGAAGACCAGGATTAGACAGAGTGTTGGACATACATGGCTTTGTGGATGCAGACCAGGATGGAGATCTAGACCATAGAATATCTACAAGTGGGTATGTGTTTAACCTGTTTGGAGGAGCAATCAATTGGATGAGAAATCAATTGGATGAGCAAAACATAGTCTGTAGTGGCACTTTCAACTACATAAGTTGAATACATGGCAACCAATCATGTAAGAAAGGAAGTAGTATGGTTACAAAGATTGTGTTCAGATATTGGGTTGGTACAACAAGCTCTACGGATAGATTGTGACAGTCAGAGTGAAATTTTTCTTGCGAAGAACCTGACTTACATTCAAAGACAAAGCATATTGATGTTCAATATCACTTTGTGAAAGACATGGTTGAAGAAAAGAAGGTGTTGTTGATGAAGGTGGACACTTTGAAGAATGTTACAGATTCATTAACAAAATATGTGAGCACTGAAAAATTCTCTTGGTGTAGAGGATCTATGGACATTGCTGCCCTGGATTGTTGACTATGTAACCTTGTAACCCCCTGTATGCAAAGAAAACCACAAGTGAGAGAATTTTGTGTATGTGTTGTATTATTTGCATGGCTAGAATTAGTGTCTACATTGCGTCGGGTGCGTATTGGGGTGGGAGCCCCCATGAAAAAAAAATTGGCAGTTTTTTGTGTCTGTTTTTGGGCGGTTTTTTGGCACATGGTTTTTGTTGATGGTTTTCTATTTACGGTTAAGGAATTAGGGTTGTTGACTAATCTGTGTCATTTGATTAGGGTTTTGGATCCCGCTGGATCCTATATGTATATTGTATTGGAAACAATGTATCATATGTTGAATATAGAAGATGTTGGTTTTCCTGGTTTGGGTTTCTAGGGGAAAAATATCTATGTAATGTGTGTATTTTCCATTGTACCTTTTCTATTCTTTTATTGAAAATTTGTTTGCAGTAAATAATTGTACAAGGTTAAAATATACACCTATAACATTCTATGTCAACAAGATATGCACACCTATAACACCCTTGGTTGTGTGCATAAACAAATCTATGCCTATACATGTGTGGCAACAACGCTAATTAGGTCTATGAATAGTGATAATACTGAATTGCCTTCAATAATTGAAATTGTTCCTATATATATTTTTCTTATAATTGAATGCATTCATATATATACAATTTATGATACAAATCATAACATATATCATGTTCAAGAAATGAGATGTCTTTAATGATCCCTACTCCAACCTTGTGACATGGAAAATATCCCAAGGCTTCATGGTGCAAGAGCATCCCTAGTATATGGGCCATCCTGCATCATCCAAAATATTTCCATTCTAGTTTTCTAGTTTGTCACATTTCAATGATAGTTATTAGTATTTAAGAAAGGGAAAATGGAGTGCAATGCAGAGGCTCGTGCATAAATTGAGGTGGATATTAGTGATGGTGCAGAATCAATTGACATGGTAAAATATGATCAACCAATGGTGATTTGGATCTAGATGGGATGTTCAACTTTTATTAATGGATTTCCATGAGGTCCAGGGTCTATAAAAGGAGTATTCAAATTTATGTGTGAGTAGCATTGAGTAGCTCAATAATTGGCATCCTGAGATAGCTCAAGGGAGGAATGTGATCTAAGAAGATGAAAAGGGGATCACAAGGGGATATAAATAGAGAGACACGTCTCTTGACAAAGGAC
>ML777103.1:2490177-2506242 GCA_009831015.1 Picea engelmannii | reverse complement strand
CATAGAAGAGGTCGCGGGTTGCCTTGGCTAGTCTGTGGGCATGGAGGTGCCACAAAAAAATTGTGAGGGTATCGAGCCATCCCTTTGGCAGTTTTTTGAGGTAGAGGAAGGGCCATGAAGGACCTTTGCTGGCCTCCAAGCATGGAAGGGGAGCCATAGACTCTTGGAGATCCAAACCGCGGGGGTTTGAAGTGGGTTGATTTCTCTATTTGCAGAGGTCGTGGCATTGGATGAGGGAAACAATCAGTTTGTGAGATATTTCAGCAGCAGGTAGCCGCTATTTGGAATCATATCCATTTTTTTGACTTTGTAGTGATTGTTGCGGATGCTATAGTAGCCTTTAGATACCTATTACGATTGTATTCTAGTTGTCATTCATAAATAAGGATGCCAATATTATCTCTTCATTGTTGTGTATGTGAGTTACATGTAATATGTTGGATGGAGGTTCACTTAATTTGATACATGCAAACTGTTGGTTACAAGTTATAAATCAAATTTCTGCATAAAAATATATAGATGCAAATTGTTTGACGGAAATAAACTACCAAAGACATCACAATTTGGATAGAAAAATACTAATATCCTTGCCTAGCTTATTTGGGGATATTGTAGTGGGAAGGAATTAAGATTCTGTATAGGGATGTTGTTTTACCAATAAGCAACAAACATTTGTATTTTTCAGTGGTAACTTGGTTTGCACTCGTGTGGTTAATCAAGATGGAGAAAGATCAGGAGCTCATGGCTGAAATTTCGTGTTTGGTTCAAGTCAAGAGGGAGCTAGCATGGGGTAGATCTAGTCATTACTACTTGGAGTATCTAACATTGGGTGAGGATATTTGTGCAGCTTTTCCTTTTAAAATATATTACACCCTCACATTTGGGAGATGACCCAAGAATTTGGACAATGATCTCTTTAAAGCACAGAGCAGAAATTGAAGATAGATGAACATGAAGGACAGGTGGAGGAACATGCATCTAACCACGAGGAGGATGTATGCATAGAGGAAGAACAAACAACAACCTATGATACATCATCAAAGTTGACTGATGAGGCCAATGATACTAGTATGTGGGATTGTTATACCTTTGATGAATCAACAAAAGATGAGGATGCAACATCTTATGATGACTATGAGGAAATGTTCCAATTATCCGATGTTGAGGATCCAACATCTTTCACTGAGCATGATGTTTATGATGAGGGTAGTTCAAGTGTGATAGCTCCTATGCATGATGAGGATTAAACACCCTATTTCATTTATGATGCCGATGATGATGAGGACATGACTGTACCTTGACAGGATGATGAAATTGAACAAAGACTCTTAGCATTGCAAGATTTGGAGAATCGATTATTGGTCACAGAGGAGAAATTATGTAGGTGTTGACAAGGGTAGATGGTGCCCATAAGTTTACTGAAGACCTTATGTGGAGAACCCACTTGGAGGAGAGACAAAGGGGAGTTGTAGATGGAGTCACTGGTACCCATTTGTGCATCATCAAAGAGGCACAAGAACAAATGAAATCTGATTACCTGTAGTTGTTCATGGATAGGGACCTTGCTCTTAAGTTCATTGAATGATCCATATTATTTTTTAGAAGGAAATAAAGAAAGATATATAACAATGGAATATACAGATATATTGCGAGATACACATAAATATTTCAATGAACACAGAGATACAATAATGCACAATTTTTATTAATGAGAGAATGTATAGAAACTATAAAATTATAGAGTGAATGACTCGCTAGAATGGTGGCGACTTATCTCTGAGAAGATATGTGATGGCTACGTTCATTCACAAGAAGACGATCGTTACAATGAGGCTCCAAAGGCCTTTTTAACATAAATAAAATCCAAAACCCTAACCCCAGACGATGAAAAGACAACAGGTTTGTGGACCCCGTTTTGGGTAGTTTGGTGTATCAACTTCCCGGGGGCATAACTTTGGCATACGATTTATGTTTTTGGCGTACGATAGCTCATTGGAAAGGTATTGACAAGGAGATTCATTTCACAGGCTCAATCATGCCTTCAACAATCATTGAGGTGCCTGATCATGAAAAAATGTCATTTAGGCCCTTAAAATGGCATCAAAAGTTTAGGACCTGAAAAACTGCTAAAAATAGTAAATTGCCAATAAATTGTTTTGAGCCAGTTGGAATAGGTGGGTGGCCACTGATATCCACCTATATTAATACTCCCTCCTTATGAAGAAATGGTCTCCATTGTTGAAACACACACTGACACTGAGAGGGGGGGGGTGAATCAGTGTCACAAATCTTTGGACAATTTTCAACTTTTTATAAATTAACTGAACAACATATATTTAGTTCAATCTCTCAATAAAAAACACAACCAATATATTCAAGAATATTTCATTTATTTATTGAACTTGAGTCAATACATAAAGTTAATCTTCAACTTCAAACAATTATGAGAGACTCAACTCTCTATTACAAGACTCACCTTGTAGTTCTCAGATCCAACTAAGAAATGAGGAGTCCAACCCTCATAACAAGTCCTAATTTGTTGATCTTAGATCCAACTGAGATGTGAGGAACCCACTCATACAAGACCCATCTTGTAAACAAGAACCAACCTGATAGAATGAACCTTCATTCAATCCATTATATATAAATATATATACTTCAACAAATTCCACTACCCATTGTTCACCATACTTATTTGTTTATATAATCTTCCAATTGGTATGAACTTAAATGATTGTGCCTTTTGACATTGAATCATTGCACCCTTTAATTTATTTTAATAATAATAACTTATATTATTATTATTATTAATAGTTTGTTAAAGACTTGAAATCCTTTGTAAATTGTTTCAGCATTTTAACCCATCACTAATTATTGCAAACATGCACTTCCTTCAAACCATTCTTTTAAAATCATTGTGGGCTCATTACTACAGATTTAATCTCCATTTGCGCTTCCTTCATTATTATTCATATAATATCGTGACATGGATAATTCGTCATCATATATATGTTGATCAACCATTAAGAGTCGATCATAGTCATGGATTGACTTCGTTATTTCCATCCCACACTTTTGTTGGGTCTTCAATTTTGAATCAAGTTATTACTTCGCTATTTGGTGCATTTTCCTGTGCCTGGAATTGACATGTGCTTAGCTTGTGACTCCCCTTTGTTTTTCATATGACCAAACTACTGTGACCAACATATAGATACATAAGGTTAAGGGTTTGCTATGTTTTATCCTATAGGGACTTCACTTCACCAAGTGACCATATACCGTGACCAGGTGTTAACCTGATTTTCCCTTTAGCTCATCGCCACTTTTCATATGACCAAAAGTGGTGACCAGGCGCTAAGATAAACAAGTGCTTGATCACTTTTCAAGATCAATGGTCACGTTTTAATCATATGATGAGATGGATGACTGTCGTTACTTTGGGACTTTGTCCTCTGGGAAGCGGTTGTAGTGTGCCAGGGGATTTGACTATTTCGCCCTTGTTGCGTTGACACACATCACATTTAGCTACAAAATTACAAACGTCTTGTTTCATACCATCCCAGAAAAAAGAACGTTTGACCCTGTCATAGGTTTTGGTAAACCCGGAGTGCCCAGTTGTGGGTGTAGCATGACGCTCAGAAAGTACCATGGATTTAAGTTTTGACTGTTTACTTAAATACAAACAACCTTTGCATCAAATCTCATCATGGAGCTAAGATTACCCTGGAGAGACTGTAGCATTGGACTGCAATTGTTGCATCAGATGCGAACTTTTGGGATCGTGTAGCCATTCCTGGTGAACGGCTTGGAGCCAATCTGGTACAATGAAGGAGAGAGAAAAAATGGATCCTTCATTTTCATATTTTCGGAAAAGTGCATCCGCAACCACATTGTCTTTGCCTTTCTTGTAAATGATCTCATAATCATATCCAAAGAGCTTAGTCACCCATTTTTGTTGCTATGGAGAGGAAATGCATTTTTCTAGAAAATACTTGAGGCTTTGATGATCTATCTTAATTTGGAAGCGTTGCCCCAATATATAAGGGTGCCATAGATCAATGACATGCATAATAGCCAACATTTCCTTTTCATAGATTGATTTTCCCAAATTTCGTTTAGATAGTTGTTTGTTGGTAAAGGCCAAACGCTGACCCTCTTGCATAAGGACATCGCCAATTCCTGACCCTCTTGCATAAGGACATCGCCAATTCCTTTCCCTGAAGCATCACATTCTAGGACAAAGGTCTTTGTGAAATCAGGAAGGGCCAGGACTCGAGTGATGCACATGGCCATCTTCAAGGTTTGAAAATCCTGAGCAGCTACTGGAGTCCAAGTGAAAGAATTCTTTTTAAGGAGTGTAGTGAGGGGTGTTGCAATATTTCCATAATTCTTAACAAACTTGCGATAATAAGCTATTAAGCCCAGAAATCCATGCAATCTTTTGAGATTCTTTGGGTGAGGCCAGTCTGGCATAGCTTCAATCTTTTTAGGATCCACCCTGACATCATCCTTGCCAACAAGATGACCCAAGTACTCGACTTCCAAGGCGCCAAAAGCACATTTAGATTGTTTCAGGAAAAGTTGGTGATGAGAGAGTAGATGGAGAACTCGATCCACATGAGAAAGATGGTCTGTCCAAGTTTTTCTATAGATGAGGATATCATCAAAGAAAACTAAGACAAAATGATGAAGAAAAGGACATAAGAAATGATTCATGAGGCTTTGGAAGGTGGAGGGGGCGTTACACAAGCCAAAGGGCATGACCAAAAACTCATAGTGATCCTCATGAGTTCTAAAGACAGTCTTAGGAATGTCTGCATCTTTCATATGGATCTGGTGGTAGCAAGAACAAAGATCAAGTTTAGTAAAGAACTGGGTGCTACTTAATTCATCCAAGAGGTCATCAATGACATGAATGGGAAATTTATCTTTAGTGGTGAGTTTGTTGAGGGAGCGAAAGTTAGGACACATGCGCCAAGAACCTTCTTTATTCAGGACCATGACCACATGAGAAGAGTAGGGGCTTGTACTAGGGCAGATAACGCTTGCGTTAAGTAGTTCTTGAACCATTTTCTCAATTTCATTTTTTGGGGAAAAGGGGTGACGATAGGGATGGATATTGGGAGGAAGGCTTCCTGGTACAAGGGGAATGGAATGATCATGAACACCACGGGAAGGAGGGAGTCCCTGGGGAGTGGAAAAGACCACTTTATGTCTAGAGAGGATGGATTGGAGGTCTTGCGGCACATAGGGTGTCTCAGTTGCTTGTATGGCATGGAGTTGGGAAATAACGCAAGAATGACCTTTTTTGAGCATCTTTTACATGCAATGGGAACTAATGATCTCAGGTGAACCAACGATGATGCCTTGGAACTTATATTGTTGGCCCTCCTGGTCGAATTGCATGGTTAATTCCTTAAAATCCATGAGAATGGAACCCAAAGTCCTTAGCCAGTCTGCACCCAACACAATGTCACAACCGCCCATGTCGATAGCAAACATATGAGATTTTAGGTGGTAGTCACCAATTTGGAGACACACATTTTCACAACACCCTCCACATTTCATGGAGCTGCCAATGGAAATCATGATTCGGAAATTATTGATTGCATGGATATAGCAATGAGTTTTTTGGGCAATGCGATGATAATACAATTATGGGTGCTTCCACTATCAACAAGAATGATGACCTTCCTATGCTTGATGTAACCAATTATCTTGAGGGTTTGGGGAGCAGAGAAGCCAGTGAGAGCATTTAGGTAAATGACCGGTTCTACTTCGGGAGCGTCTGAGGGAGGGGTTATGTCAGTGGGTTCAGGTGACTTAGACATAAGGGGAGTTTCAACATCCTCTTCCGAAATATCCTCCGAGATGGCCATAAAAAGCTTTTGTTCCTTACACTTTGTTAACGGGCGAAATTGACTGTCCGTCAACTGGGAGAGTGGATCCGGTTCGCGGTTGTCTAATAACCCAAGCCATTTGGGATAACCCACCCTGATGGGTTTAGCGACTTCGTTAGCCGATCTAAGTCCTAAGAAAACAAAAAAGAAAACTACTCTAAAATAACTAATCTAATGATTGTCTTAGCTTATCGGAGGGAGGAAACCCGCACCGAATAATCCACAAACTTCTCGTAAACTAGAAGCGGTTGTGCTCTTCAAATAAAATTACAGGACAAACAAGACATAAAAATTACAACAATCTTATGATTTATAAATCTTCACAGTTAGATAAATCTGTATGCAAAGATCTATACAAAATGATTCAATTAACGAAGACGAGAAATCTGGGATTCATTAACTGAAACAAAGTAATTGCTGTATTTTTAAATAATGAAAGAGATCAGATATGGATAACACATTAATCAAATCATATCATCTTGCAATAGATTATGATAGCTAAAGTAGTCTATAATCAACTGCAAACGGATATGCATAAAATTGAAACAAAAGTTTGATATATTGAAAGCGAAAGCTGTTACAAGACATCAACTCTCGTCTCAGTTTGTATCAGAAATCCATAGCCTGGTTCTCCCACAAGTGAGGATGATTATTATTACAAAAAATAAGAAGTATTTAAAGACTTCCCACAGGGTAAAACATCCCTGTGGAAGTTATCAAAACTGTTTACACAAATCTGGGAAAATATCCCAAGTTTCTATCTCTAACTCAAACTAACAACTTAAAAATAAAACTATATCACACAAATATCTCCTAGACTGCCACAACATGTCCAATGCAATTTGAATGTACCTGAAAGAGGTAAAAAATGGACAAGTTAAGAGGATATTTTGTTGATAGAATTGATAAAAATCTAATTCTAAAGACTAGCTACAGAATCTTGCGATTCTATAGCTGGTCTAAATCAAACACAGAATCGTATTAAAATCAATTCAATTTTAAAGAATTAAATTCAAACTATTAACAAATATCTAATTGCTATTTGAAAGACAAATGAATCATTCAAGTTGAAATTGTTATACTAATTTGAGATCAAACAAGACTAAGATCAATCAAATGACTACAGAGATGCATGTACTCTGTTTCGTTTGTTGTCACAAAATCGGGTAAACGGAATCATATTGGATAACTCAACACCAATGAAATCGATTTATGGAACAATTGGAATCAAGACAAAAGGTTGCTTCAGCTATCCATAAGATCACTTCAAATCCAAACCGAATTAACATGATCGTTTTCTCAAGTTGATCGCACTATATTAAACATAACAAACGATCCATGCTATTAGCGAATCAAATCAAAACTGGTATGTAAATTATCACAAATGAAATCATAATGGAATTAATCGGTTGATAACAAGGTCTGTGGGATTTGTCCAATCGTTTATTATTTCCAGTTGGGGGCAGACAAAATCGATTGACTTTCAATGAAATCATTACTTGAATTCATTTCAAACGAACTATTAACCGAATTTTCTCATACGAATTCAAAAGAGATAACATATGTCGATCTGAGTTTAACAAACTCGTTTTGAAAATTAAAATCAACAGAGCAACGTTAAGTCTATTTTTGATACGAATCCAACTCATAAAAACAATCATGCTAACTCAAGATACGCAACAATCCAATCAAAACAAGAGCGAATCAAACAGTTTGAATTTAACATAGTTGTTATGAATCAACACAGTTCCATGATTTCGGCGAAGAGATCTTTTGCACAGGTCAGATATAATCCAATTCCAAACGAAAATGTTGACAAAACAGAGTCGTTTTTCCAATTTAATAGACTTCATCGTATTTATCAAGCCAATTCAATCCTATGAAATCGTCTCAACAATCAAATCACAAGAACTAAATTAGAACCGTTGATATCCAATGCCAACAATATCATGTTAAATCAAAACAGAACCATGTTCTAATTTTAGCATAAAAACCTCCTATTTAGATTAGATACAAACAAAATCCAAGTGAAAGCAAAAACCATTGATTTCGTTAACTCAACAGACAAACGAATCAAAACCCAGTGAAAACCAATCAATTGCTAAACTGGGCATGACCAAATCGTGTAACCAAATCATAACTTCATTTAATTTTAGCAAAACGAAAACAATGTACAGGATCCACAACATAACCGTTTTTGATATGGCTATGACAGAGTCATTTCGAACAATGGACAGAGCTATTTGAAAACCAAACTTAATTCATTATATTAATCCTAGCAATTCATAGAATGGAATTGATATCGAAACTCATACCTGGATAATGAGCAGACAACTTGGTCATGACATTTTGGAATTGACGAAGGCTGTAGCCGACTCGACATTCCTAAAAACAATGGAACTAGTGGTTTTCTGCTTCTTGTCATTAGCTTGAAGCTTGTCCCTTTGGCTTGTCAATACTGTAACTTGGTTTTCCAATGATTTGATTTTCGACTGTAATAAGGGAACGTTTGTATAGTAGCGTTCCAACCACACATTACATTGGTCGCATGACGACTGCTCGGGCTTCGAAATAACAATCGAGGGTTTGGTTAAATCACCGAGGGTTTCATTAGGTAACTTGATCCCAGGGTAGCTAGGATTGTTCTTTAGGCAAGGGGGTAAATTAGAAACAAAGTCATAGGGTGGCTCGGAGCACAAACCATGGGAATAAGGGTACTCACTAGCCAGGAAGCGCTCGATATCAGAGTCAGAATCTTCACTGAGGACTATGGGCTTCTGCTTAGCATTTGGCTTAGGTTTATTCTGGGCCAGTTTCGATATGAGTCGAGCATTCTTTTTACCTTTACCGTCGACAGTAGGGTTACCCTTAACCTTCTTGCTCACAGGCTTTTTTATAGCCTCAACCTTGTCTGTTATAATGTCGGGCAGGTCGATATCAGGGCTGACCGAGGGTTTAGGAGAGGGTAGAAGGGCATGAAAAGGCATGGGTGGCCCGACCTTAGTCTCACTGACCACAGACTTATCAACTTGGACAGACTCTGAATCAACAAAACCATTCCGAGAGAGAAAAGCTTGCCAACTATCGCCGTGGAGGTTTAAATGATGAACGACGATGAGTCTGATCAGGCCATGGTGAAACAAGCTACTATCGACCTTCTCTCGCTTAAACCTCTTAGCCATTTTATAAAGACTACGCTGGAAATAAATAGGCATATTCAATGGATAACCCATGAAATTCATTAACAGTCGAAGGTGATAAAGAAAAACCAGTCCATACCGACCCTCACAGGTCACGAATTGTTTAACCACTATCAAAAGATCATGCCATCTTGGTTTAAGCATGGAAATAGGCATACCTCTATCATAGGATGTGACCTTCCGTGAGACGAACAATAACGGCCATGGCACCTCCTCAACTTTAGAGTTTTTAAACCATCGCTAGCCCGTGACTGCTAATCCTGTGGCAGAGCTGATGAACTCTTCACTGATTTCAAGCTGAATGTCACCTATTTTGGCCCTACACCCATCAAAAGTCAGGGTGAATTGCTGTGCAACAAACATATTAAAACCCTCAAACCTCTGCACAAACGTGAGCCAACCATTATCTTGTAAATCTTTCCGGGCATTATCGAACAATAGCAGGGATTGACTACCGTTCGGCTCAATTCGCACCACCGGTGCCATAGAGAGGAGCAGACGGTAAGTGATGTGAATGAGCTAGGGTTTGAATCATAGCATACGTAGGAGCAGAACACTCACAGGCTTACCCGAAACTAGCAAAGGTGAAACAGGGACAAGGGAAGGCATTAATGAAATCGTGCGAAGGTGGTGGAGCTATTTCTGTCCATGCAGAATAGTTATTACCATGGTACAACCGCCGACACTTTCAACTATTCAAATCACAACGCATATGTGCTACAACTATGCCACTTCAATCAATCAATCGAAACCTTTGGTAAGTGGATAAACCATTCGTGCAATCAAAAGTTATGCCATAGTTTTAAAACCAAACAGACAAATCGAAACCAATACCAAGTGTTGTATGAAACGATTCACACCAAGGGTTTAAACCATAACACCAATGATTTTTTTTTTATATAATCAATATGCCAAGTGAATTGATCAAATAACATGTAAATTCAATCGCCAATGCATCACAACTCAATCACTCATGAAACGAAATTACATAATCAATCAAAGAATGTCAAATGAGTACATATCAAAAGGGTTTTGCCAACTGCATAATGATAAGTAAAATGTAAACGCAATGGGCATATCGACAGGAATGATAACGACAATTCAGTGAATATTTTAATGTGACTTCGAAAGACCAAGTTTTCATGCTTACAGTCGTGAAAACAAGAACGAAGGTAAGTGTGTAAATAGAGCAAAAATAAAAGTGTCGTTTATTTGAGAATTGCGACGAAAAATTAAGGTTTGCAAAACATTGGTGTAGGCAGCTTATAAGGACAGTAGAAAATGTGAATTGGCTGCCAACACACTTGTGGCCCAGAAAATATTTTTCATCACAATTATAACAAAGTCATTTGAGTTGGCATTCAACCATTTCAGCCCTGGTCAATTTTTGGATCTTTAGTGGAGCAAAAGGAGTAGTGGGATTTACTGGTTTAGTGCGAGGAATAAAGGAGGGTTTCTGGTTTTGAGAAGAGACAACCTGTTGTGCTTCCTTAGCTATTTTAGTAGTCTCCACCCAAATATGAGGGCGAGCCATAAGGACATGGGCACGAATCTCATCCTTGAGGCCACTGATAAAACATTCTTGGAAAAAAGCATCAGACATGCCCTCTGTACGAAAATCCAGTCGCTCAAAAGAAGCTATAAAGTCTTCCACTATTCCAGATTGTTTCAACTTTGTCAAACGGCCTAAATGGTTGGTGTGAGTGTCAAAGCATTCATAAAGCTCTACCACAAAGTGTGTCCAAGCAACATACCATTGACATGCAATTTTTCTCCATTGCCACCATTGCCAACGTTGTTGATCTAGATGGAGAACACCATACCGGAGTTTGGCCAAATCATCTGTAATGCCATACAAAGAGAAATAATGTTCCATTTGAGTTACCCAACCAGTGGGATCTAAGCCATAAAATTTGGTCACATCCACCCGCGGAAGGCATAGGTCACGCTAAAAGTGATGGGGATGAAAATTATGGGAATGCGAGGAAGTTCCAGCTTCGATATGAAAAGGTGGGTTAGATAAAGGGGGATCTGCAGGGATATGCAGCTTGGTGTAGATCATCGAAATGACAAATTCAAGTTGGTTCGTCATGTCTTGTTTGAGGTATTATTTGAGTTCGGTGATTGATGCGGCGATGGAGGAATGCATGTTTTGATTGATGGTGGAAATATTGGCACTGAGCTATCTCACTTCTTGTTGGGTCTCTGTGAAATTAGATTGCAAGGGATTGAAGCGAGCTTCCAAGTCTTGGCTATAGGTATGGGCCATGATGACGAGGGAACCGAAAAGGGGTGGGTGGGGTCAAAACATTTGCTGAAAAATGATAGGTATGAATTTGATAAGGGCAAAGAGATAAATCCAATGGAATATGTCTCAAATAATGGTGCAAAAATTTCCATATATATATATATTTTTTTACACCTGTGGAGTTATACTTTGGTCTAAAGAATACTGCAGTAATGAAATGCCCAAATGCTTAACTAGGAAGAAATGTGTAGTGATTTGGAAACTCGAACAAATTTGCGTGGCAATAGATCTCATCTATTTTATGTTTTGTTTCCGTCCCCAAGGGTTAGGTGTTCAAGGGTTCTACAGACAAGGGTTTTCCCTATGCTATAGCTCTCTGATATACGTGTGGGGTCCAACAGTAGTACTTGTCCCAATATCTCAGGGCACCATCTAAGGAGGCTAGATCGTGCCCTTATCTATACTACCCGACTACCCAGGTACTAGAGAGTATCTTCCCAAGTGTTGTTCTTGGTGACACTATAACAGTCAGGGGGCCGATCGGTTTATCTAAAGAGGGCTTCAAGAAATCTAGGCCAATCCGTATACAGGTGCTGTCTGATGCACTACCACTCGAAGGGGTACCAACAGGGGTTACAAGGGTGGAAAACAAATGTGCACTTAAGTATCACTTGTATTTTCTGCATGTATGAATCCCTCAACCACGGGTTTATGTGCGTAATGACAGATCTTTGTATCTTAAAGACGCCGGAATACGTCTCTACCCTGAAAAAAATTAACCCAAATTTTTTTGCCAAGGAAAGTGCTCTGATACCACTTGTAATATTCCAGATATAAAAAGTATGCAGAACAAAAATAAAATGCTAGAAATGGCAGATAAACAACAATATAACCAGAACAACACCACAATAACACTGAAATGATATCAAAATAACACTAGAAAGAGCACTTTGATTATGAGAGAAATGTTCACGGGCCTCTTCAAGGGGGAAACCTCCAGTCGATTAGAGCTCTATTACAATAATATCCAAGCTAGGGTTCTCATACCCTCGACTCCTATTTATACTAAATATGTTTATCAAAAGAACCATCTAGAGGAAGAGCCTTCTAGAAGCAGGAGCTTCTATTAGGTCCTTTTACATTCAACTTATTCTACCTTATTGCAAGGCCTTATTAATATTGACCTTTATTACATCTGAATATATTGTTCTACCTACGTGAGGGGTTAGGTCCCTAACAACTGCTTGCCCTGCTAGAGAAGTTGCACTGCTTGTCTTGTGGAGGGTTGTCGAGAATCTGATGTTGGAAGGGTTGGACCTTTTTAATCAGTATGGCTACATGAGATGACTGTGTGCAGAAGGAATATTTGCAATTTGTTGCAATATTGTCGATTTGCTTCTACTGGACTGACGCTGCAGTGGTTGCGGTGTCCTTTTGTTCACCTTTTGAATAGATTGTGAAGAGGATGAAATTTGTAGTATGAGAGATCACTTTGAGGCACTATTTTATCAGTACAATAGTCAGAACTACCTCTGGTATCCTGTAGGGTTGATCCCCTAGAGTAACAATGACGCTATGGGGTCGAGACTCATAAACATCATGACGCCTCCACATATATGGCTAGCCTAACAAAACATCATAGAATTCTAGTGGGGAAACATCACATAGTACCTCATCCTTGAAGGGCTTGATGCCGTATGACAAGCGACATTGCTGGTTGAAACAAAGTTCTTGTCCCCGGTGCATCCATCCGATGTTGTATGGTTGGGGGTGTGGTGTTGTTATCAAGTCCAACTTCTTGACGAACTTTGCTGAGATGAGGTTCTTTTGGCTTCTACTATCAACAATAAAATGCAGTGGGGTCCCCTTCACCCACATCTATGAATGGAAAAGGTGCCCCCCCTCCTCAGGATCCTCTGGTTCTTCTGGTTGGATTGTTTTGGTTGCAACAGTGGCAGTGGGTTTGCATCAATTATCTATCTCCTTTTATTAGTGTTTGAATCAGAGTCTAAGTCGGGGCTCGACTCTGTTTCTTTGAGCTCAACCACCAATGACTATTTCGAGCGACATTCATCAGTGTTGTGCCAATGGATTTTGTGAAATTCACACTACTTCCCAGTGTCCTTCTTCGTCTTCCCATTACCCTTCTTTTCCTTTGGCTTGAACTGGTTTTCTTGAGGTTGAATTCTCTGTGAGTTAGGGATGCCTTTACCATACTTTAGTTGTTGCGGATTTGCAGACCCAAATTACCTCTTATTCTGTTTCTTAAATTTGTGATCGATTTTGACAACATATCTATAAGCGACTCCCAGTGATGATATTTCCAAAAACTCCATTTTGGTTTGGATGTACCTGTGTAGAGCCCTGCGGTATTTCAGAACCAGATGTCGCTCAAATTCTTTGATACCCATCTTGGTGCGCAAGGTATGGAAGGTATTTGTGAACTCTGGCACTATTTGGTCCCGCTTTTGATGCAGCATGGTCCATCTCATGTACTGGTCATCATAATTTCCCACAGGGTAGTATTGCTCCTTGAATGCATCCATAAAAAATCCCCAAGTGGGCTTGGCTCCAAATACTCCAGAATCGTCTGTGGAACTTTGCTCCCAATAAGTTTCCCACCAATGTTTGATAGGGGGAAGATCCTAAAGGAGCGCAAAGGTGATCTTTTCTCTGTCGGAAAAGTTGTGAACATAGAAATAACCTTCTAGCAAATTTAACCATTTTTCCAAAGAATTCACATTGATTTGACCTTCAAATATGAGAATATCAAAATTAACTTGTAGCTTGAATGGGGTAGCGTCTCCAAAGCGAATTCTTGAAGAAGACATGTCTGTTCTTGTTGACAATCGTTGAAGGATTTGGGAAAAATTCTCCAACTTTTCGTTCCTTTATTGTGTGAGGGATTTTGCGAGCAACATCTTGATGGGATCTTCTGCTCCCATGCCTCTCTTTTCTTTTGTCATGGGAGGCTGCTTGGGCTGACGAGAGCGGTTGTACTCCAGGGAAACTAGCTCGAGACCCAACTCTCTGTATCCTAGCCTCTTCGGGGACATGCACTAAGAAATGACAATGAGCAGCTTGATTTGATACCACCGATCTAGATTATTTTTGAGAACAAAATGAAGGTAGATATATAACAATGAAATATACAAAGATATTGCGAGATACACAAAGATACATTAATGCACAATTTTTATTAATGAGAGAATGTACAGAAACTGTAAAATTTTTGAGTGACTGACTTTCTAGAATGGTGGTGACTTATCTCTGAGAAGAGATATGATGGCTACACTCATTCGCAAGAAGATGATCTTTACAATGAGGCTCCAACGACCCTTTTAACATAAAGAAAATCCAAAACCCTAACCCCAAAAGATGAGAAACCAATAGGTTTTTGGACCTCGTTTTGGTTAGTTTGGTGTATCAAATTCCTGGGGGTGTAAATTTGGAATACGATCTCCATTTGGGGTGCACGATAGCTCATTGGAAAGGTAGAGAAAAAACATAATTTAGGCCCTTAAAATGGCACCAGAAGTTTAGGACCCAAAAAACTGCTAAAAATAGTAAATTGCCAAAGAACTGTTTTGAGCCAGTTGGAATAGGTGGGTGACCACCGATATCCACCTGGATCATTGAAGACAAGGAAAGGGAGGTTAAGGAGCTTTGTTACCAACTGAGTTTGTCATGCTTTTCATCATTGACAAAAACATAGACTCCATCATCCTTAGCATCCATGACACATAAGGATGAGAGTGAAACTCATGATTTGGGGGAGGAGCCTCTTGTGATGATCCCACACGAGGATAATTCATAGTTTCAAGTTCTCGAGGAGAGGTTTGAAGAAGAGGTTTTTGACCATGCCCGTAATTTGAACTATGGGGATCACGAACTAGTTATTTTGGAGAACCCACTAAAGGCTTAAGGTTTGGCTATGGAGAAGATAGTTGAAATCATTCCTTGTGGACCACCCCACAAGGAAGAATATACCTACATGGGCATGCTCAAGGATATAGGTTCAGGCGACATCAATAGAGTGATGGATACAGTAACACCTACAGGGTACTGGATGATACAAGACAATTTAGTGATTTACAACAATGTGCAAGAATATTGATTGTCACATGAGAGTGTACAATGGAGTTGTGAGGTGTTTCTACCAGGGAGACCTCCCAATGGAGTCTTTAGGCACACCATTGAGTTGAGGTTACCTAGGATCAATGAGTCTCAGGGAGAAACATATCCCTTGATGGTATATCTTCATCTGGGATATCATCAGATGACGACCAGGGAGCATGATAGGCAGAGGTATGCTTTTAGACTTCATCTCTTGGTTGTACCCTTGGGGTTGACCAATGCACTAGTCACTTTCCAGTCATGCAGGTAGTGGTAGAGTCATCTATTGTTTTTATTTTATTCTCTCATTATATACAACAAGACATGGGAGGTTCACTTGATTCAGTTGGATGAGACATGTGAGATTATAACCATGACAAATTTCTCTCACTCGGACTTTCTGATCAGTGCACATGGTGCATAGGAGGAGATCTAAGCTCTATTGGGTCAATTCACTGAGGATTCAACAAAAATCATTGAGAGTGGTGGACTTCCAATTTGGTGGTGGGTTCCGGGAATTCATCGAAGTGATTGACTACTTTGGATGATGAGGATGTTCAATAGGGTTGTGTCAGTAATTGGTTTGTGTCATTGTGGGGAT
>ML777103.1:2476595-2489969 GCA_009831015.1 Picea engelmannii | reverse complement strand
AGTGGGGCACCCCATTCAGTGGGAAATTCAGATCTATGGGGTTTGAGAGTGGATTTGGGAATTTGGACATCTGGGTTGTCCTTACAGTTGCCCGATCTATCATTTGGCATATTTCTCGGGATGATTGGACACTTTTGGTAGCATGGCATAATTATTGAGGGTTTCAGCCTTCTATTGGAGCATGGCATTCTTTAGCTGGAGAGTTTGGCATTCAGATCTTCTTGTATTGATCTTCATTTCTTATTCATCCTTTGGAGGCATCTTTTGTATTGTCGGGAGCATTTTGTAGCAGCTCATATCTATTGCTTGTACGACCATTTGAGGTTTATGCCAGATCGACCATCTATTGTATTGATCTTACATTGCTCATAATAAAAAGGTCAGATCTTTGCTTGTGCTTCTACATCTTGAATATATTGTGATCTCCATGTGTTGATGAATCTTGTATGCACTTAATAACTCAATAAATTAGTAGTAGTTAGTGATTCCAAGAAAGAATTTGGCTTGGGATCATTACAGTATATTTTTCCTCACGATACCCAAGATAGAGTCTATCCATGGGTTGACAGATGTTGACTTCATTGAGATGCACGGGAGAGACATAATCCAGGATAGCGAGTTCAATCCTTTTGGGGATCTTAGCTTGGGGATATAGAAGAGAAGAGCACAATTTGAGCATGGTGATCAGATGATTATGACTTGAGGGGTGAAATGTAAACATGATGGTTCCTCACATAGATTCTCTTGGGACCCTAGGAATGTAGTATTTGACAACTATGTAGCCAATGCAAATGATATGGCCAATTTTTTGTTCTCAGGATTTACTCTTGGGATGATTAGGATTAGTTTCTTAGAGGAATGGTCTTCTGAGGACTTGACTGAGTTCAAGCAACTTTTGATTTCATGGCTTATCAGAGGTAGTTGGGCGGATTCTTGTGTTGGCACATGGTAGATTAGGGCTCTAAATAGAGAGTGCTTCACATCATACATGTTAGTTTGGGACCCTGGTGACTTTACCACTTATAGGATAGTCTGAGAAAGGTTCACATGGAGGGACTTTGTGGATGATGTCTTGAGATATTTTATGGACGATGCTTGGATGATTGCAGTAGGTTGGGGATGTTGGAGTATTAAGGCTTTCCGTTTTGATACCAGGAGGTTAGGTTCCATTTATGCTCTATTAGTTTGTGACCACATAGAATTCTCTAGGATGTCTTATTTTAGAGTTGGTTTGGTTGACTTTACTGAGCTACATTGGCAGGACATGATCCTCAATAGTGGAGATGATTCTTTGGGGTATTATATCTTGTGGATGCAGTCTAGGAAGGAAGATCAAGTATTTAATGTCAGAGTGGAGTAGCGTCAACATGATGGGTCCTTTCTAGTGATAGCACGAGACCTTGGGATTTTATGGGTTGACAGTCTTGTAGCTGGTACAGATGGGAGAACCAACTGTTACTTTCAGGAGGCCGCTAGTGTTAGCACATTGCAGGACAATATTGTGGGAAATAGGTGCTCTGGATATTTCATATTGGTTTGGGACATGGGGATCATCATTAGTTTAGTTTGGTTCAACTTGTTGTTCCTATGGGTGTGATGGCATTGCTTGAGGACAAGTAATCTTTATAAGGGAGGATTTTTCATGTCCTTATTTTTGGGTTCCCATATTCTGCATTGGAAATGACTTCCGTGGTTTGCCAGTGAAGTAAAAGGGAGTCAAAAGGGGTTATTTAATGTCACTTAGTTAGGAGATGTCATTTTTTTGAAGTGGCATTAAGTAACTTTAGATTAATAAGTTACTTAAACATTATTACAGTGAATTTTAATATTAAAGTGAAAGTAAAAGGGGAATATGGGTGATATTTGATTTAGTCAAATAGGAAAATTTCTTAGAAGGCATGGAAGAAGGATAAAAGGAGGGGTAGTGCTTCACTTTTGGAATTATGATTTGATTTCTCATTTTGGAGTTCTCTTGGAGCTATTGTTTCGTTAGGGTTTAGCAAAACCCTTCCACCATTGCAGTTTAGTTTCGATGGTGCAATATCCACCCTATCTAGACAAGAAGGAGGATCCATCTAAGATCTTCAATTAAGCTTCATCTGTGGTTTGATATCAGTTTGGAGGTGCAAAATCATAGGGTTTCTAGTGGTGACTGTGACATCATCTAGGTTTTGGCTTGTTATTGTGTGTTTTTCATTGATGTAATGTAGCTGCCATAGCAACCACTATTTTATTGTATTCAAATTTTTTATTCATAATAAAATAATCCATGTTTCTCTTCTATTCATATGTATATATTTTTTCCAGTAATATGTTAGACAAAATGTCTCTTGTGGAATTAATGCTAAGTGTTTGTGGAAAAAGATAAGGTGATGGAATAGAAAGTCATGATATCACGATATATATCTATTATGGATATCACATATGATACATCATGGATGAACATGGGGTGCATGTGGACCCAGCCAAGGTCCAAGTCATCCATTATTGGCCAACCCCGATGACTTTCTCAAATCTTCCTAGCTTCCTGGGCACCGCCAACTTCTACTGTAGATTCATGTTGGGGTTCTCTCATATCTCTTGGAACTTAAGTCAAGTGACCAAGGGGGGAGCTAAAGCCAATTTCTCTTGGTATGAATCACAACAAAAAACATTCCAGGATCTAAACGCCACCTTTGTTATGCACCAATGAACACATTGTTAGACCTACAACAACCAATTGAGATTGAAACAAATTCATTTGACCATCCTATCAGTGACATCCTCATTCAACAGGGACATCTAATAGCCTATCATAGTGAAATACTATGTAATGTTGTTTGCAAATATCCCACTATTGGTGCGCAGTGGGAAGACCCAAGGTTCAACATGAATTTACCAACAAAACCCTCAAATACCAACATCACCTGAAAGTAGGTGAAGTCTCACCGAAGGTATCTATGGGGACTATGGGAACTAGGTTTCTGTAGTGATGAAGGGATGGGAGGTAGTTCTTACAAACATTCTACTTAGCATTTGTTCATTATCATGTGCACAAAAACATAACAATATACAACATATTCATAATAACATAACATTCATCATATTCGTGGTAAACATAACATAAGCACACCATAACACAAAGATACCATATTTAATGTGTTTCACCCAAGATGGGATACGTCCACAACGAGTGAATTATTATTATATTATTCATAATGTTCATTACAAAATAGGAGAACTGTGCATATCTATTATGTCTCAGATATATCCCTCACATACAAAATGCCCTGGCTGTTCTCCTATGTGCCTATTTTCTATCTATCATCATATCCTTCTCATGATTTGCTCTTCTCCACTATAGAAAATATCCCAAAAACTCGTCAAAACTCACTTAGGAGACTACTTTCTATCCCAAAACCCTTACATATTTATACAATTACAATAGGGATTAGCCCATGTCAATGGACCCAAAATGCCTAACGAATTCCAACAGTCTTCCTTCTGTCATGCGTGCTAATCCCTCGAAGTACGCTAACTTTCTTGATTATTTTTCTTTCTTTATATATGCGCATGTGGTTTGCTCCTATGTAGTTCCCAAAATTGGTCCCAAAATCATGTCCCAGTAGGCCCCCAAAACTCACTTGTGGCTCGTCCTGAGCCACTCAGTCCTTCTATTGTGCTCTCTTCCATGTCATAACAAACTTTTGGAAAGTGTCCTTCACGTTTTTTACCTTCTCCTTTACCTCTACTTCCTATGCAAAAATCTCCTCTCTTGTTTGTGCTGTAATGGGGGTCTTCAGTTTCTCTATGTTGTCTTGCACTGCTTGTTTGACTATCCCTTATGCAGCCACGAGTTCTTTTGTCACCCAGAATGCTTCCTCCAGTAGCGGCTCAAGCTTCTGTGTGAGAGTCTACTTATTAGCTCTCATCTAAGTTATCTCGTGGTGCAACTTCCTATTCCCAACTATTGCAGCCATTCATTCTGTCGTTGATAGAGTGCTCATTGTTTCTTTGAACTTATGTGCCTTCTCCTGCGTAGTCTGTAACCTATGTTCTATTTCTTGTATCTCTACATCCTCCAACAATTCAGTCCACACTTGTGTACTCTCCTCATATAACTTAGCACATTCCTCATCTAAACTCTTGATACTTTCCATGGTCATGATGGATGTCTGCTCCCTTTTCTCCCTCTCTTATGGTGGGATACTTGGCATTGTGCAAGCTTCCAAGTCTAATGTCTTGGCACGTAAGCCCTGATGGATTCGCTTGTCTTTGTCACTTTCTCTTCCAAGGGATTATTTTCTTCCATTTGTACCTCTAGGATATTGTTGTATACCTCATGCCCTTGTTGTTTCAACCTTTCTGTATTCTGCGCAACGCCTTCCCATTCTTGCATGAGTTTGTTCTACTTTGCATGTAGTGCTTCATTATCTACAACCAATTTGACCAACTCCATAGAAGTTGATTATACACATAACTGGATATCTTGCATGACACTTGTCTACAAACTGCGTAGCACGTTCAACGGTATCTGTGACAACAATAATTCAATATGACTTAATTCTTGTGCGTGCTCCTACATTTCGATCCTGGGGAACTCTATATCCCCTACTAATATCTTCATGATCTGACACTCTACTAATGCTGATGATGGTTGAGATGTCGTCGATTGTGACTCTATTGTTTTTTTGGTGCTCTCTATCTATTCTTCTTCTATTGATAATACTGGTGCTATCCTAGTTGCTTCCAAAATTTAGTGCATTGTGGAAATATGGGCTTACACATTCATGTGCATCTCCTCTTGTTTCTACACAACTCACATAAATTTTTCTTCAGTGACTTCTTTGACTTGATCTACGATATTCTCCAAGTCATCCTTCGTTAAGGCCTGGATAACTGCTTCCTTTGTGGATTTCATCTTCTTGTGTTTGTGTCCTGATTGCTCCTTAGGGTGCTCTTTTCTCTTCTCTCCAATGGGCAGTGTTGTTTCCTAAGTGTCTCCTGCACCATTTCCTTGTTATTCATGTTCATCTTCTTCTTATTTTTCCTTATCTTCTTCTTATTCCTACTCTTGGTGTTGTGTCTATGTCTACGTTATTTCTAGCATTGGGATTTTCCACTCTTCTTCCCAGTCATTTAAAATCAGACTAATTTCTTGTTCTGTCACTTTGTAGGCAGTCGGAATCCATTACTGATCTGGATCCCTCTTGGATTGAATGTACATATGATGTGGCCCCACTTTGAATCACACAAGGTCTCTATACACTTCAATCATCTGAGGGAGAATGCGCGGTGTGTTCTCAATACAGTATCGAATTGTCTCCTTGTAAATGTAAAAAGAGACATTGTTATCCATTTGTATGCCCTTTTGTGTGGTATGCCACAAGGAAACATACCTTGCTTCTAGGAAAGGTTTCTGTGTGCCTTCCAGGAACTATGTTTCTTCTATCTCCCTCTAAGCAACTAGTGCAATCAAAATCAACAACCATGCATAATGGAACTCTGAACCTTTCTCTTGCGCTTCACTGTAGTTCATTAAAAACTGGTTGACTAGAAATGTTTCCCAGTTCATATGTACTCCTACTACGAACTTCTCTGTTGCTTCTATTACTCCTGCTGGCACCTAGTCTTTGCAACATTTTCTGAGTAACTTGCAAGCCAACATCTGCATCACAAATCTAACAGTATCATCATTGATGCTCGCGACGTCCAATCTGTGCGCTACTCTGTGCATGCAATATTTATCCTTCATTCTTTTTGATAATTCCTTCTCCTTAGTGTTATCTGTGAACAAAGGAAGTGGGTCTTCCCCTGCTAACGATAATCTTGTAATTCACGCGATTATTTGTGTGTCAATTGTACTGGTTTGTCCAACCATAGAAACCCTCCATGGACACAACTTAACAATAACTTGATGCAGTTGTTGATCTATGTGCTTCTTCCAAAATGTGGAATCTCCAACATGTTCAATATGCCTATTCTTTGTAGTCCTGTTTCCCACACCAGCGGCTCAACTGTGAGTACGAGTGAGTTTTGGATAATTTTCATGTGTAGATAATTCTATGGTGATAACTCCAAAAGATTATTCAAATCTACCATATCATGGTTTGAAAAGTTTAGGTTCCCCACTACAGCCAACATGTCCCCTTCAATAATGACCCCAGGTGGAATATTTGGTGCAACAAGGTCATACTTCGTCTCCTTAGGCAAGTTAACTGACTTTGATGTTGGATTTCTCGATGACACATATGCCCTTGGAAAGTTGATTGGATTTGTTGCCTTTGTGCTCGAGGCTCCTCCCTGAACTGGTATTGACGTCTGGCTAGTGCATTGTTTCTACGTTTGTAATGTGGATGGTCTTGTCTTTGGTGGTGCCATGGCTCTTTGTAATTCAACTATGTATGCAAGTTTGTAACTCACTTGACTCTCTCACTCGATTCTCTGTGCTCTTCAAATATGAAAACAACAATAACCATTTCTTGCCTTCCCTCATATTATTTTATAGGCTTTGCTAGCTACTTCATTCCTCTTTGTGCCAAAATCCTTAGTCCAATCTAAATTCAATTCTTGTCTCGATCCTTCATTAATTTCGTATCTTCTGGCGTATCATGGTCTAGATTTTCCATCCTGTCAAAATCTCGTCATCGCTTCTCATTTATGACTATGCGTTTCCACTCTCACCATCATGTTTGCTCTTAAATGATTTGCTCTTCCTCTGTGTATGTATTTATCCTATCTTTCTTTATGTGCAATCCAATTCTCCTTTCTATACATAATTCAATTCTCTATCTTTCCTGTGTGCCTTCCTCTTACTTTCTTCTTTTCCACGACATTTTTTTTTCATCTCTTTTTATGCTAATTTGACTATAATGCAGATACTGTGGTACAAATACTACAATACAAATACTTTGCAATCAATATAGTGCACGTAAATATGACTGTCCCTATACAGTTTCAGCCGAATACCATTGACTAGTCCTTCCATGATCTCCCATTCAATTTCTCCAACTGAAAAACACTTGCCTCTGTGAAAAATATTATCAAATAAAGACCTAACTAGTTCATTTGAAACTTCCCAGGGTGCTACAAAAACTTGATGTCATAGAGAAAAACAAGGTCTCATGTACGAAACTTCTTTTTTTTAATGTGTATGTCATTCCATGCATTTTCACACACTTTATGAACCTACTGATGAGATCCTACGATGAAGCGGTCTTCTTCAAGTTCCACTAGCTCTGAAAATATTTTCTCTATTGTGCCATAATATGTGAGCTCTTTCAACGTGACAATGCACATACTCGACATAATGAACTCCATGGGCATAATTTCTTCCTGGCTATATACTAATTAGAATGGTGTCTTCCTTGTCAACTTCTTACATGTGGTCTGATATGCCCATAGTACTATAGGAATCCTCAAGTCCCATTCATCTCGATTTACATTACATATATTTGTCAACGCATTCTCTAGGATCTTGTTAAACGTTTCCACTATTCCATTTTCTCGAGGGTGATAAGGTGTGCTCTTCTGGTGATGAATATGAAATTCCTTTGTCAATGCAACAATCGTTTTATTTGAAAAATGGGTTGCCTAATAACTCATAAGGACTCTTAGACATCCAAACCTTGTAACAACATTCTAAAATAGAAATCGCGCAACAATATATGAATTGCAATATCTGACAGGTTTTGCTTCATCCCATTGGTTGAAGTAATATGTTGTAGTGATTACATATCTTTCTCCCGACCTTTTTTCTGGTGAGTTTATTGGTCCAATGAAATCAACTTCCCATTTATCAAAATCCTGCAATGTAAATTGCAGTATTAAAGGAATATCATCTCTTCTGGATGGCTTCCCAACTCGCTGATAGACATCATAGGTATGAAATAACTCCTTAGCATCCTTATGAAGGGTGGGCCAGCAAAGTCCTGGGTGCAAAATTTTTCGATCCATTGCTTTCCTTGCATAGTGGCCTCCTGCAATTGCTTCATGTGCCTCTGATAATATCATAAGCTTCTTGTTCTCTAATACACATCACCAAAGAATACCATATGTGCCTAACTTATATAAATTCCCCATTATAAGCTAATAATATGTTTCCTTTAATACTAACTACTTCTTCTACGCAACTGTAAAGTTGGGTGGGGATACTCCTGTACTCAAGAACTAACAATATATGTAAAGTAATCATCGATCATCTGTACTGTGGTGTGAATTTGGTATATAGTCATCCATATTTATTGTATCTTCCCCTGGTAGTATGTGCGACAAATGGTCAGGTCTTGTATTAAATGTTCCTGGTTTCATAATCACTTCAAAATCATACTCCTGAAATAATAACAACCATCTGCATATTCTACCCCCCAACACTAGATTATTGACTAAGTATCTCAATGCAAAATGATCTATGTATATCATAAAATGTTATCCCATCAGATAATGACTAAACGTCTGTAGTGCATACACCATTGCCAATCCTTCATGCTCTGTAGTAGTGTAATTATGTTTAGTAGTTGACAAATTTCTGCTAGAAAATGCAATGGGATGATCCAAATCTCCTTCACCTAGTTGAGATAGAACTACGCCTAATGCTATAGATGAAGCATCTACGTGGACATGCAATTCCTTTTTCCAGTATAGAAATACTAAAATCGACGCAATAACTAGTTTGCTTCAAGGTATTCAAACTTTGCTGACATTCCTTGTTCCATTGAAACCTGACCTCCTTCTTCAACAAATTTTCTAGTGTGGCTGTAAGCTGCGCATATCCCCTAACAAAATTTTTGTAGTACCCCGTATGTCCTAAGGTTGCTTTCAGTTTTTGCACTGAAGTAGGTGGTGGAAGATAGATAATAACAAAAATCTTCACAGGATCAACCAAAATTCCTTGTTTACATACTACATGACCCAACAAGATACCAAATGGTGTACAAAAAATACACTTCTTCAAGTTCAAAGAAATATGGGATTGTCTACATCTGTCCAACATCAAGTGTAGAATTTCAACATGGTCCTTCAACAAACTGAAAATTGTCCAATCATCCAAAAATACTTCTAGGAAGTTAAGAATAAATTCTTTAAAAGTTGTGACAACCACTTGGGAAAACATTGTTGGTGCATTTTTCAATCCAAAAGGAATAAATGTATATTGATAACATCCTCATTCTGTCACAAATGTTGTCTTGTGCCTATCTTCCTGTGCAATATTAATCTAGTGATACCCGAAGAATCCATCAGTAAACGAGTAAGATTTTTTTCCTCCTACATTCTCCAAAAATTCATCTGTAAATGAGGTAGGAAACATATCACGTAAGAAAGCATCATTATATTTCCACAAATCTATGCAAATTATAATTCGGATTTCATGCTTATATACTAGGATCAATCAGTATGGTATTTACTTCACTTGATTGGAATCTAGTTTCGAAGGAATCCTCATCTCCCCTAGCACCCCAACAATCCCTTTCAATTCAGAAATTGTAGTTAGAAAAAGGTTATGGTATTCACGCAGTAAACCAACAATATTCTCAACATTTTCTTCATTCTAGTAATATTGAATGACTGTGAACTTGGGGTTATCCTTCGTACCAATATTCACTTTGCATGTTTTCAACAACTTTGCATACATGGTAGATTCAAGCTTGAGACTCTCTGTTGCACGCTCTCCTTTAGTTTCCGGCACTTGCAAATTTCTTGGGGCTTCATCCTCCTGATCTTCTCCAACACAATTATAACATTATAAGACCTCTTGAATAGTCACAGATGATCTGGGTGCACTACATAAGGGTACTATTCTCGTCGAGTCTTCTGATGTAAATATATTGTCTTTGGTAATATTCATAATAGTGTCAACTGAAGGGGCATCAACTTCAAAATTGAAAGTTACCTCGAAGTTGCGACTTAACTCTTCCCAATTTGTTGTTCCTCTACGTACTTCTAGTTCTATATACTAGTTATTTGGGGTCATAGCCAGAGTGTGTACAAACAAGTGTGTCCATTCCTGCTTAGGTGTGGAACTCCATGTCGTAGGGAAATGTGTAATATGATCTATAAGACAACTCAACCCAGTATACTTTTGCGCAGTATATTCAATCTCTATTCTGAACCTGACCTGTAACAACCTTCTTCATTGCTTCCAATTATCTATTCTATCCTTATGCACAACCTACCATCTTGCAGGAGTTGCTTTCAACATGACATCTAAAGTTAGCAATCTCTGTTGATCTAGTCTTTGCAATTCAAACTCTTTTACAAATGAATCTATATCTATTAGTCCATCATACTTCGGGGGATCACATACCTCAGCTCCAATCCATCACAAAGCACAAGTAATCTGAGCACATCTCCTTGTAGATACTTCATGTAACCTTTGCTGCCAATTTTCCAAGGCTTCTTTTGAATCTGACGTGCAAGAAATGATGCTTCTCCAACTGAGTACACCCTCAATAGTAGGATTAATATAGTCATCCATTCACACGGCCATATTTTATAGGTTATCGATTTATTTTCCCCTTACTAATTCCAAATATCATCTTCCTTCTATGGGATGCAATGGTCCATTAAATCTCAAGTCCCCTGCTTCAAAGATCATTTGTCTCTTTTTCAGATCAATGATAGTCTGGTTATCAAAATCCCAATCGAGTCCTATTAACACTGGATAAGGTTGACTATCATTCACTATCTCGATTACTTCAAATTTTTTTGTGTTGCACACTTCATATATATCAACATTCACTCATGTTAGTCTTCCAATCAAAACAATCTTGTGCTAATTTTCTAGCCTCAACTGAATGCGTGACCAGATCAAATTCAGTTTTCCCATCATCTTCCATGTCTGCTTCAAAATAATGTTCTAATTAGATCCCAAATCCAAGATGATATTATCCATATCATGTTGGATAGTTTGTCTGGACATTTGGGTGACATTGATGTCAACCCTTGGAGATTTATTTCAAGCCTTGGAGAAGTCTGGATGCCCTAGAGATGTGGTTGATATTGATGGCGATTTAGTTGTCATTAATGGAGTGGTTGATATCAATAGATGTGACAGGTGCATTTGATGAAGTCTACATGAAGCCCTAGAGGTGTGGTTACGTTACACCCTGAAGGTGTGGTTACGGTACCTGAAATTGGTTGAGTAATATGGACATGAAGGACAGTGTAAATTCAGGTAAGACACTAATGGATGGATAGTCTTTGTCATTCTGTTTCTAGTGATAGGTGGTATGCCATGTGGTTCCTCATGGTTGAGGAGCTATGAGGTCATGAAGTTGGAAGCCCAAAAGATGGGTTAAGAAGCCCCTAATTGGTTACAAGATGGGTTAAGAAGCCCCTAATTGGTTACAAGATGGGTTAAGAAGCCCCTAATTGGTTACAATATGGGTTAAGAAGCCCCTAATTGGTTGCAAGTAATTAATGAAAGGGTAAAGTCGTTGTAACAATAAAGTTCAAGAAGCCCTAAAGTTAAGGAAAGAGGTTACTTAGAAAATATATATATACACCTCAAGAAGTCACTCATAAGTAAATTCACATACACATTCTATTAACTATATTCTATGTGAGTACGTGATTCTTATATGAGGAAACCAAGGATATCTGAGGAGAATTTCATAGGGAAGATGAAGTAAAGAAGGGAGAAATTCCAAGGAAGGATGAAGTCTTGTGATGATGTGTTCTAAGGTATGTTATTTAAAGGTCATCTTACCATTTTCGCTATAACTTTTTTTTCTAGAATGATTCAGATAGATATGATTGGAGGAGGTTGAGAATACATGTCAAGGTACTTATGGTAACAATTTCAGCTTTTGGGTCATTGTATTTTTTGAGTTACACTCCGTGGAAAATAACGTTTTTGGCTAGTCCTGAAACTAGTCTCAAACAAGTGTTCCGAGTAAAACAATAATAATTTATTCATATAGGATCCAAATTTAGTGAGACCAAATGAATTGGATATATTACAATCCTTATTATGTTTTTTATGATTTTGAGATCTACATATCGAACATTTCACGCATGGCATGCTCTACAAGTTCGCTCTCTAGAATAAGCCAGAATTCAACAAGGTTTTCCATTTTTGCTATAACTCCTTTTCCAGGATCTTCCAAGTAGTGAAACTTGGAGTAATTGTAGAGTAGATACTGAATAATATTGGTACAAGTTTCAGACCTTTATTTATTACTGTTGGTTGTGGAGCCTAATTATCTTCTTGATTTAGAGGTCTTTTACTTTCAGTCATGTTTATACCCCATGAAGTATTTACACCCCAGAAGTATGTACACTCTTCCATGCGGGGGAGTGCAGAGGGGGGGTTATCCCTGCGGCTGGGGGGTCTGGGGGAAAGTGGGCCCCTGAAGAAAAAATTGCCTTGTAAAAGTATATTGTAATTTCATTGTAAATCTGGACCGTTCATTATAAGGTCGCAGATCTAACGATAGAGATTATGTTAGGGTTTTTTGCCCTAGAAGGCAACTCTCTTTTATGAGGGAAATGTATTGCGGCTATAGAGGTTGGCAAGTATTTTATTTTGAGAGAGGAGACTGTGAGAGAAAGAAGAGGAAGTTACAACGGGTTTTGCTGTAGGTTGTATCCCTTCATTTTGATAGATAATAATAAAGAAAGGACCTGGCAATTTCTCTGGTGGACGTAGCCCACACTGGGTGAACCACATAAATCTGTGTCTCTCTTGTATTGTGTATCTTCTGTGTTTTATTTTAGCATTTGTTTTATTTTATTGCTCCGCGGTCCTGTTTTTCTAACAACTGGTATCAGAGCGTAAGGTAACTCGCAGGAAAAGAGGGTTCCTGGTTTGAGTGGTAGCAATGTTGGAAGATGGAAAGTTTAGGGTCGAGAAATTTAATGGCCAAAACTACCAGTTATGGATGATGCAGATGGAAGATTATTTATATCAGAAGGATCTATTCCTACCATTGAGCGGAGTAGAAAAGAAGCCGGCGGCCATGAAGGACGAAGAATGAGAGATTCTTGATAGAAAGGCTCTAAAAACGATACGGCTGAGCATGGCAGCGTCGGTGGCTTTCAATATCTCGAAAGAAAAGACAACGAAGGGTTTGATGGACACGTTGGCCAAATTGTATGAAAAACCCTCGGTGTCCAATAAGGTATTTCTAATGAAGAGATTATTTAATATGAAGATGTCGAAAGGTGGGTCTATTGCAGATCATTTAAATGAATTTAATACGGTTACTAATCAACTAAGTTCTATAAAAGTGAACTTTGATGATGAGGTTACGGCTCTTCTAATCTTGTGCTCATTGCTAGAAAGATGGAATGGCTTGGTCATGGCTGTAAGTAACTCTGTCTCTGGTTCAAATACTTTAAAATTTGATGATGTTGTTGGTGTTATCCTTAGTGAGGAAATGCGACAGAAAAGCA
>ML777103.1:2448138-2473502 GCA_009831015.1 Picea engelmannii | reverse complement strand
GAGGCAGAGTATGTTGCTGCTACAGAGGCTAGTAAAGAGATGATTTGGTTACAAAGGTTTATGGAGGAATTGGGAAAGAAGCAGGAGAATAGCAGGTTGTACTGTGATAGTCAGAGTGCCATTCACCTTGCAAAGAAATCAACATTCCTTTCGAAGACTAAGCATATACATTTGAGGTACCACTTCATACGATCTGCCTTGGAAGATGGACAATTGAAGCTGGAAAAGATACACACTAGCCAGAATACTGCAGGCATGCTAACAAAGGAAGTAACCAGGGAGAAATTGAGTTCTTGCTCAGTTTCAATTGGTCTTCAAGAATGAAGATGAAGATGAGAAATTTGTCAGGTCCAAGAAAGTTCAGAGTCCAGCATATACAACAGCGGTGGATTTGTTGAGATCAGTCTCCAAGTGGGAGATTGTTGGTTGTGGAGCCTGATTATCTTCATGATTTAGAGGTCTTTTACTTTCAGCCGTGTTTATACCCCATGAAGTATTTACACCCCAGAAGTATGTACACTCTTCCATGCAGGGGAGTGTAGAGGGGGGGGTACCCCCTCTGCGGGGTCCGGGGGGGCTATCCCTCCGGCTAGGGGCAAGCGGGCCCCCAGTGGGGGTTCGGGGGCGAAGCCCCCGAAGAAAAAATTACCTTGTAAAAGTATATTGTAATTTCATTGTAAATCTGGACCGTTCATTATAAGGTCACAGATCTAACGATATAGATTATGTTAGGGTTTTTTTTCCCTAGAAGGCAACTCTCTTTTATGAGGGAAATGTATTGCGGCTATAGAGGTTGGAAAGTATTGTATTCTGACAGAGGATACTATGAGATAAAGAAGAGGAAGTTACAGTGGGTTTTGCTGTAGGTTGTATCCCTTCATTTTGCTGGATAATAATAAAGAAAGGACCTGGCAATTTCTCTGGTGGACGTAGCCCACACTGGGTGAACCACGTAAATCTGTGTCTCTCTTGTATTGTGTATCTTCTGTGTTTTATTTCCTCATTTGTTTTATTTTATTGCTCCGCGGTCCTGTTTTTCTAACAATTACATGTACGAAGTTATTATTGTTGAAAGTTAGGGTTTGCGACTAATCCAAAAACTAGTCTTGTGAGACTAAGGTAAAGTTTGATGAAGATGTTATTCTCTTGCTGCTAAAGTTGAGGAAGGTCTGAAGGTCTGTGATCACATACACTTGGTCTGTTACAGAGTTATAGGTATGTTTATATGAATTTTTTGAGGGTTACATGTTGATTATGTTATGGTGCATGCTTGAGGCAAGTCTTTGGTATATTGTTGAAGCATTTGCACATGGTGTATGGTTGTCATTGATATTGATACATTGATGAGGAATACACTTGGTATATGATAGCACATGTAGGAGATACACCTCTTGGTGATGTTGGTACTTGGTTGAGGTACACCATTGATAGAAATTGCTTGATATATCCTATGGTATATGGCGTATGGCATGATTGAGTGATATGGTATATGGTTGAGATAAATTGTTGGTACATGGTATGGTATAAGTGTTGATGTACATGGTTGATACATGGTATGGTACAAGATTGTTTCTTGGTATCCATGGTTGATGGTTGAGGCATATGGTACAGGTTGAGGTGCATGGTTGATGCACAATTTGGTACAGATGTTGGTGCATGGTTGATGCATGGTTTGGTACAAGTGTTGGTGCACTTGATGTGGTACATGGTTGGTGGTTTGGTACATGCTTGAGAAACATACCTTATGATGATATGTTGCTGATATGGGTACATGCTTGGTAGAGGCATGTGTTGGTGATGTTGGAAATCTAGTTGAGAGGTGTCCTTGGTATATGATTCATCTAAGAGGATCTGGTTGTGTATCGTTGACAGTGATTGGTTGGACAGGTTGATGTGACAGGTTGGATACAGTGATAGGTTGACAGTGACAGGTTGATAGTGACAGGTTGATAGGTTACAGTTTGATGTGACAGAGGTAGTGACAGTGGCAGTGGCAGTGATAGTGGCAGTGGCAGTGGTAGTGATAGTGGCAGTGGTAGTGATAGTGGCAGTGGCAGTGGCAGTGGAAGTTATTGTGGTAGTGACAGTTGGTCTACACTTATATTTCAGAGAAGCAAGACATAGAAAGGAAAGGGGGTTGTAGCCTCCTTTCGGTTGGTGTCGGAGAGCACAGGGAGTTGGATATTAATTCAAGTTGGAGGCTGAGAATCAGGGGGTTGTAGCCTCCTTCTGGTTGGAGTTAGAGAATTCAGGGAGTTGTAGCTTCCTTCAGGTTGGTGCCTCCTTCCAGTTGGTGATGGAGAATTTGGAAGTTGGTGCTTCCTATGAAAGTATTCTTGATATATATAAGAAAACATTCTGTGGTTTTCTCCCGTTTGGAATTCCATGTAAATTCTTGTGTACTGTGTACTTGATGTGATGTTGTTGATGTAATGTTGCTTATGTTTACATGCTCATGATACTCTAATGATATATTGATGATATACTGCTGATAACCTTGACATATATATATATATATATATATATATATATATATATAGTGGTTAAAAGTGGTAAAAGTGCTCATACAGATTCACCCCTGCTCTCAGTATTCCAACATATCATAGTATCCTACCTACGCATTAAGTCAGAATTCCCTATTTGTCATTTTCTTGCATTGTACCTAGTTAAATACTCATTGTGCACCAAGTGATTCTTTCTCTTGCGCGCATTAGTCGATCATCCCATGCAACACATTTAAGGCAATTTCATCCTTTATGAGTTCTAAACAACTCTTTAAGAAAATTTTCATATTACTTGTCTTCTCAGTTGGCCTTTCTGAGTGGTCATAGACTGGAGGCATTCCATACACAGGCCACCTACCATATACAGGTTACATAGTCAAAGTCAATGCTCCCCAATCATTTTCTAGTAGCTCCTTCCTTGCTTGCTTATATGTGTCCCTCTCTTTCCTAAGGTAAAATATCAGAGGAGGTTATGCTGCTTTCCTGACCCACTAGTGATCCAATTTCCTTATTCCATCACATCAACTCCTGTTCTTGATCCTCCGTGGGTAACTGCTGCCACCCTTCGTCGATCGTCGCGCTCTTCCACTGCTATCATCTGCACATTCTAGTTTATTTTATTTTTCCACTTCACGATTAGTTGCAGATAGTCTTCCATCACAATATCCATTTGTCGACAATATGTACATGTCATATAAAGATTTGGACAATCTCGCACAAAATTCCTAGGCTGGTTACAATTATTACAAATAATTGGTCCTCTTCCTCTACCGAATCCTCCTCTTCCCTGGCCTCTGAATCCTCATCTTCCTCCTTTATTGTATCCTCTCAGAGTATTATATTGTGACACCCCTCCTTATTATCCTTCCTCTCATTGAACTTTGTATGCATCTGTGGTGAGTTCTCTCATTAGATCGAGTGCATGATAATCCTTTTTTTCATGTCCCACAGACTTACAAAAATTACAAAATAAGTTCCTGGAAGTTCTATGATACTTTTGCATCAAAGGAAAAGAAACATGATGATGTCCCATTGTTCTACATATCTCACACCATACCCCTCCTCCTATGTCTAGGGGATTTAGAGATCCTATAGACAAATAATCTTTAAAAGTTGGACACTCATTCTTATGATGACCTTCCATTCTACATGTAGTACACTGAACTTCTTCATGCTTTTTCTTCCCTTTAGCAAGTTCCTACAACTAAATTTTCAATGTTGCTAACTGTGACTGAACTTGAGCCATCCTTGCACCATTCTCTCCTATAGGGGATGCTTCCATCGTCATGGAAATATCTAGTGCTTTTGATTGCGACATAATATTCTGCTGCGTCAAAGGGTAAAATATATGAGGTAACAATCATGTAATGAACCATTCCCTATATTTTTCATCTGGAATATGGAAGGTCAACCGATCCATCAATATCCTGAATCTATGATCAAAATCCCATACTGATTCATTCTGCAACTGCTTGATCTCTTTCAGTTTTGTAATACACTGTGACTCAGACTTTTGTTTTTTGGAATTATTTTAACAAGGATTTCCTGATGTCTGCAAACGTTCTAGTTTGTACCGTAGGTGTAGTAGACTTATACTTCATATACTAGAGTAACGCACTATCTCTAAATGCCGTCACTAATTGTGCGATTTTCATATCGTCATCCTGGACCTGCTTCATGGTCCATATTGCTTCACAGACAAATAAGTGCTATTCTGGATCTTCTGTCCCCGCTCCATGGAAGACAAGCATTCTTAAAGTGGGATCTACCCCCGCCATTGTGTACTGCGCATTATTCTTCTTCGGTGACACTACTTGAATTTGGGTTATCATATTACTTCCACAAATCTGACTACCTTTACTGCTATCCTTTCTTTCTTCACTAACTACAAGTACTCGCAAAAAAATTTCACATCTTACCTCAATCCTCGGAGACGCACATAGAGTCGTGGGTTCGACGTAGAGTCTAGTCTGAATGGGGCTACTGGGATGTAATGGATATCCTTCTACCAGACTGAGCTGAGGATCCTTTTCCTTCTCCTTCCTTTTTGTGCATGGTATTCCTTCAATATGGAGTATTACACTGGTGTCTCTTTTCTCAAACTCACTATGCTTCCCTTCTCTATTATCCATAGTCCTCTTATTTCTGTACCAAAATATTTTTCCACAACGCAAAACTCCAATCAGTTCTTTCATCTCACCTTATTCTTTTCCTTATATTCTCAGCCCATCCATTCCCTATTCATTCTTTCCTGCATCCCTCTCTTTCATACTCCTAGACCATCCCATGGTCATCCCCCAACCCCCCTATGTGCACGAAGGTGGCTAGATACTAGGGAAATTCAATTCCAACTTCATAACCCCCTTATCACACAACATCTTGACCCAAGTAGATAGTGATTTCAAATATATTCTGTGTGGACCTTTAAAGAACTCCCTTTCAATAGTACTACATGATTGGGTACAATCTATAACAAACTCAGTAATATAACCCCCCAATACACTATCTAGAAAAAAATCAAATGCACTTGATATTTGGTTACTCATGGTATGAACTTGCTAAATAAAATCAGGAGTCCAACTCCTTAGAACAATAGTGTAGAATGTTCAGTTATTTTCAACTAACCTTTGTAGCCACTCAGCTAAGACTATTAGGAAATCAACAAATAAAATCTCATGTAAATCTATAAATACATACCTCTATAACCATTGCTTCGAGCTGATCCACGAGTTATTATTTTGATCTATGGAAATCACACTCTTTTGTCTCTAACCACTGTCCTATCTCTTTCTTAGTCAGCCTCCACATTCCCCTCAATCCTAGATTTCGGTCTTGGCAACAAAACCATTTGTTGGTGTGCAATGGGTAGAGCCAAGGTTCAACATAAATTTACCAACAAAACCCTCATATAGTGGCCCTTTCGGCATCACCTGCAAGTAGGTGAAGTGTCACCCAAGGCATCTATGGGGACTTCAGGAACTAGGTTTCTACATTGATGAAGGGATGGGAGGCAGTCCTTACAACCATTCTACTTAGCATTTGTTCATTATCATGTTCATAGAAACATAACAATATACAAAATATTCATAATAACATAACATTCATCATATGTGCAGTAAACAAAACATAAACACACCATAACATAGAGACACCATGTTTAACGTGGTTCACCCAAGATGTGATACATCCACAACGACCAAATTCTTATTATATTATTCAGAATGTTCATTACGAAATAGGCACACTGTGCAGATGTATTATGTCTCAGAAATATCCCTCACATACAAAATGCCCCGACCATTCTCCTATGTGCCTATTTTCTATCCATTATAATATCCTTCTCATACTTCTCTCTTTTTGACTACAGAACATATCCCAAAAAATCTTCAAAACTCACTTAGGAGACTACTTTCTATCCAAAAATCGTTACATATTTATACAATTACAATTGGGATTAGCCCATGTCGATGGACCCAAAATGCCTAACAACTTCTAACTGTCTTCCTTCTTTAACGCACGCTGATCCATGAAAGTGCGCTAACTGTCTTGACTATCTTTCCTTCTTTTACTTTGCGTGCGTAGTTCCCAAAATGGGTCCCAAAATCCTATCCCAACACCCACCAATGACAAGGATATGTATTCCATTGTGTAGGCATGACAATAGTGGAAGAATTTGTTAGGACATTTAGACACTTAGGATTTAGTTAATATCAACTTGGTCTAATGTGTCGTTGAGTAAAAGTGTGTTCTTATTGTGTTTCTTTAGTATGCATTTGTAGTTAGGTAATCCAACGGTCACGATATGTTCCTGACATAGAGTGATCCAACGAATCATATTCTCCTCAATCTTAACGATTATATTGATATGTGGCTTAGCACCCAATTGGTCCATGATATCTATTTAAAGAGCATGGAGCACCTTTTTTCGATGATCAATTATGAGAAACTCTCTTGTAAATATCTCTGTAATATTTTCTTTTGCATTAATAAATTGCTCCAAGTGGCCATGTTGGTTGGGGCCATGGATGTTTCCCCACATGAGTTTTACCACATAAAAACATTGGTGTGTTGATATTTGATCTGGTTGTGTGAGTGGTCACTGAAGGTGTTTGTCCTCTTTTGGAATACTTGTGTTGTTGAAAACAATTATATTCTAGAAAAGAAATTGATCATCCACACTGATCACAAGCCTTTACAATTCATGCATACACAAGGAAAGATAAATAATGATTGTGATCATAAATGGTCCACATACCTAGAACAATTTCACTTGAACACTAAGCATAAGATGGGAAATGCCAACCATGTTGCAGATTGCCTCAGTCAACCCCCAGTTGTGGCACTCACCACTGTTTTTAACTCTTGTGTGCACAAGACCTCCTGGTGGCCCAAATTATACAACAATGACTCTGAATTTGCTGCTACTTATCAGACACTAAGTGATGATAAAAAATTTATGGACTTCCACCTTTAGGATGGTACGTTATTTTTCTATCTAGTCCATTTTTGTGTTCCTTAAAGTGAGTGTGCAAAGGTACTTTAGTTCATAAGCATTTCTATTTTCTAAAGCTTGGATAGGACGTTAGTTGGTATATCAAGTTATGCACTGCTTGTGCCATCACTAATTCATTCATAAAAAGAAGGGGTTGTACACTCCTATGCCTACCCCAAGCAATCCTTGGGAGTTTGTCTCCATGGATTACATGTGAGGTTTTATCTCCACCAAACATGGTCATGATTGTGTTTTTCTTGTTGTCCATCGGTTCTCTAAGATGGGCATTTTGACGCCATGTAAAAAGAATATCATAGTCTAGGGCATTGTTAGGTTTTTCTTTGTGTAGGTTTGGGTTCATTTCGGGATACCATGAACCATTATTTTAGATAGGGATAGTAGGATCCTTAGTACATTTTGGTCTACCCTGTGATCTTTGATGGATACCAACTTGACCAAATCAACTGCCTTTTATCCCCAAACATATGGAAAAATGGTAGTGGTCAACATAATGATTGTGCATATCCCACACATGAACAAATCCAAGCATCCACATACATGGGATGAGAGACTCCCATATATTCGACATATCTATAACAAATCCCTCCACAAATCCATTGGCCACAACCCTTTTCAGGTATGCTTGGGATTCCAACCATTTCCCCCTCTTAATGTAGCATTTCCCATTCCATATTCCTTGATAGAGTCCTCCCACACTCAGACTAAGTTAGACGAGCAACCAATTTTTTTTAATGGATCTAGCGCCTCCAACAATAGGTTCATGATATCTTAGAGAAGGCCAATGCCAAATATAGGCATCGACAATACCAACATCGAGTTCCTCACAAGTTTCAGGTTGGTGACAAGGTGTGGTTGCATTTGCAGAAAGAGCACCTCATAGCCCCCCAATGGAAGCTCAGATCACTCTGATATGGGCCTTACCTCACAAAGGCTATGGGTGACAATTCCTTCAAATTGAGTATTCCTCCTTTCCTTGGATTACACCCAATATTTAACATGGAATTTTTTTGACCATATTTCCCACCTCTTTTGGACACCTCGAAGGTGGTTGAGAAATTGTCCCCTATAGAACTCAATATTGAATGCATTGTGTAAGATCCAGTGTATCGTAGCATGGAAACCATGATGAAGGGAACCCACTACGAAAACATACAACTCTATCAGGTTGTTAAAGCAAGAAAACTATTTCAACAAGGCAAGTGGTTCACCAAGGTTCATATTCAACAAAATTTTCCCCATCTCCCAAGGGAACTTGATGCAATGGGGACCATTGTTTCCTAATGGGGGAATACTGATCTAGGTGGATATCGGTGGCCACCCACCTCTGCCATTGACTCATCATGGTTATCCATTTTGGCATTTTTGTTAGGATTTTTGGGTCCTAAACTTTTAGGGTCGTTTTGAGTTCCTAAATGATGTTTTTTGGCCATTTGGGGGCTTGGGTTGCCACAATATACCTTGGCCCTGCCAATAATTGTACTTAATTAATTATTTTCAACAAACTACTAAATGCCTCGAACGAATATTGTATGCAAAACTTGCACCCCGGGAAGTTGACACATCAACTAACCACCTTGGGGCACACAACCTTTTGGCGCTTCACCTCCCATGGTTAGGGTTATTGACCTTTAGGGTTCTTTATTTATGTTAAAAGGCCATTCTTGTGGCCCATTATATTATCTTTTTGCGAATGAGCATAACTGACATGTCTTTTTCTTCAGAGATAAGCTACCACCATTCTAGTCAATTTGTGTTCTACAATATTCTACTATTTAATTCATTAATATAAGTTGGGTTTCATTGTATTGTTGTAATGTCTACTATATTTCCATGTGTCTTTCATTTTATTCTCCATATAATCCATATCACATTGTTATGATGACAATAATGTTTGGATTGTAAAATTCTATTAATAATGAATAATTTGGATATAAAATATTTTACATAATTGACTTTTAAAAATAAATAAATAAATAGATTTGTCATTTATATGAAACATGTTGAATATAAAAATACTCATAAAACCCTTAATTACTTTTGAAACAAAAGGGATAATGATATTAACATTAGGGATAATGATACTAACATTATGAACTTTATTGAGGTAGATTCGATTAGGGATAATGATACTAGCATTATGAACTTTATTGAGGTAGATTCGATATTGTTTATTTAAGGTGTTATTTTCTAATGGTAAGAAAGTTTTGAGAAATCAATAAACTATTTTATGCAATAATAGTGAAGAATAATATTGAGTATTTGAGAATGTAGGTTTCCATAGTTCGTCATAATATTGAGATTGTTTTTTTGGATAAGACTGTGTGCAAGTTTTTGAAATGTCCAACGATTCGAGTGGACACACCACCCATCATCAGGGACAATCAAGTTAGAATGTTAGAAAAGAATAAGTTGGGGGTTGTATTTAAAGCGGAGGGAAGGTTCCATCTTACTCTTTTCTAACATTGTAACTTGATTGTCCCTGATGATGGGTGGAGTGTCCACTCGAAACATTGGACGTTTCAAAAACTTGCACAAAGTCTTATTCATAAAAACAATCTCAATAATATTAAGTATGTTTGAAGCATCTCATCATAACAAATTTCAATTATGTGTCACCTTTGTGTGTTGTTAAATATGTCTTCGTTTTGGATTGTTTTAAAAAGGAAATTAATTCATTGTGTCAAGAGGTGCTTTACAACCCAGTCTGATAGATATTGTAAGGTAACATGGTTAATGTTAGAAGATGTTTCCTCAACAAAATTAATTAATATAATACCAACCTATATCTATCTTAACTTTGGATTTGAAGTGTCAAGAAGGTTCAAATCCCTCAATATGCAAACATTTATTTAAGTTTTTCACTCTAAAAAAGGTTTACATCTCAAGTGATTTGATCCCTCTTGAAGCTTGATAAATCCAAAGTTAAGATGGATTTAGGCTGGTTCATATAATCAACTCATTCTGCTATGGTGTATTCATCTCTACGAAATGCCTAAAAGGGCCATCATGAGATATCTCATCATAATATTAAAATTGTTGATTGAGATGAACCAATAGTGTATCCTAGCACCTGCTCCAATCTTGACTAGTGTCCAATGTGGTGAGTTGTGCTATTGTGACCTATTCACTCTTCTGTAAACATTTTCCATAGTGATATTTAGAGTTAGATGGTATGCTAATTTATTTCAAGTTAGACACTATGGGGATTTGATTCACACATAATTTTTGTCATCGTGTTTCCCTCCATAGTAGAAGTGGCTTAGAACTTGTGTGAATTCCCAATACACGGGCACCACCTAGGCTTCAACCAATGACATCGAAGAACTTCGTGAAGGGATATAATAGTGGAAGGGATTTATGTTTATCAATATATTCAATGCTAGCAATTTAGGTGACACATAAATGACATTAACATATTAGGTAAGATTGTGTGAAACTCATTTGGATGATAGAAGGGATGGAAATTTAATCGATGCGAAGTATATATTTTTTATTTTGTTCTCAATCCTTATATCCATAAATAGGGGCAAGAGATACATGCGCATTAATGATGTTCACACAAATCAATTACATGGAAATTATGCATTCTGATCACGATGAGAACATGAAGAGGTAATTTGTAGATTTGATTAGCATCACCTTTCATTTCCATTGAATATGAATTAGCTGCAACAATAGTCTAGTGTAGTGTGATCAATTTCTGTAACTAGAAATACCATGATTGAACTTATTCTTTACTATTTGAAGTATATTAGCATTGCAGGCTATGCATGGTGCTCCATTGGATTGAAGCATGTTTCTTGTGGAAAGTATTGAAGTATGCAAATGCATTCAGGGTTCAACTCTGGTAGAGTCGATCAAACTTGTGAACATCATTATCCTGATTGTAGATTCAGGTCATCAGAGGGCCCAACCATAAATCCAATGATTGACTTTGTGTCTAATCACTCTAATAATTTGAATGTACAATTGAAATAAGCTTAGGTAAACTTACAAATAGCATACAATAAAATGCAAAGAACAAATTACATAACTAAATCACTTCAATAACATACAATGCAAAGAACAAATTACATAACTAAATCACTTGAAGAACCAATTTTTTTTTTTATAATCGATATATACTTTTATACATAACATAAATTATATGAATAAGAATAGACATTTTTTGCTTTTACATGCTCTCTTTCACATAATAATATATACATATTTTGATAACCATACAAATAATCCAATTTTCTTTATGTATTTTTATTTAATTTTTTACTTCATTTATATATATACACTTCCCGTCATTACTTTATGAATTCTATATTGTTTAGGTTGTCCACCCGTTTACGCTACTATTTTGCACATATGAAGTATTTTTGCATAGGTTCCATTATGTTAAAAGTTGATTAAATTTAAGTTACTCTCTAATATTGAGAGATGAGTATCAACTTTTGTGAATTGTTGTTTAGAATTGATAACTTACTTGTATTTTTCATAAAAATATAAGTTTATATAAAAAATATGCTATTATTGAGAAAAGTTTACATTAAAAATATGCTATTATTGAGAATTGATGATATTGTTGATCCACTTTCTTTGGTTAATTTGAACTATTTTTTCATTAGTTCACACAAGTTCTTCGAGAGTAAGTTTTTATTTGTATCACATATGGATTCAGAACTGTAAAAAAGATCACGAAAGTCGACTCCATTAGAAATGCTGATTTTTATTTCTCCAATCTCAAGAATGAGGATGTTCACTTAAATGTTATGTTTTAATCAAACCATGAACGTTGAATCTATTTGAAATTCTTTGATTTTATTTCTGCAATCTCAAGAATTGGGGTGTGTGATATCATTATGTGCCATAAGTACTACTTTTTATTTTTTATCAAGTTGCTCTCATTCAAAGCATTTTCATGTGCTCAGCTCTATGCGAAACTATATTATTTTTATCGAGTCCCTCTCGTTTAGAGCATTTTTATGTGTTCAATTATGCGTGCAACCACTTAAGGTAAAGTATGCTACTATACGTAATTATATATTATGGATATTCAAAATATTAAAATGCCCATTATGGACCAAGGGTTTGGATTATTTTCAAAAGATGTTCTATATATTAAAGGTTATTAAAAAAATGAGAAGTGACCAATAGTTAAATGGGGTTGTTTGTTAAAATATAAAATGATTTATGATGTTAAAAGAACCACTCCACACTAATATTGCATAGGTGGAATGAAGAGTATATGAGATCACGTGTTGCAGATCTTTACTTTCTATTATCAATAGAGAGATTGATACTATGCCACCACATTTTGTGGAAGATCTTAATAAATTTATTGCATGGCATGTTACAATGGATGAATAGGTTAAATTGGCCTTCAATGAACTCATAGGCTAGTTTCCATGATTTTGTTAATGAGAAATTTGAAATTATTGCTTGGACAATAAAGTAAAGTAAGGTTGTGTAGAAATCTAATAAGAATTGTATTAATTGAATATAAACTATAACACCATAGTTTGGATTTTCATTTTCTCAATTTTTTACCTCTTTCATAGACTCATGATGTAGCATAGCTAAGTCTTGGAATTCTTAGCACATGGATGATGAAGGCCGGAGATTTGCAGGCCATCAATAACATACCCAAAAGACAAAGAACTCATTGGCCTTGTTGGGATCTTCAAGAGTTTCAACATACAAATCGACAAAGCATTTTCATCTTTGAACATCCATTAACATTCCTTGAGCTAGTAGTGGTGGAACCATGACGAGGGCTAGACCAAATTCCACCACTCCTGGGAGAAATCTTCCACCTATTGGTAAGCTACCACTTGTCGACACTCTCAAAACTTGAAGATGACATTGATAACACAAACAATGTTGTGAAACAAGATGACAATTGGCATAGGAAAGTCGATGCAAGTTGGGAAGAATGGTCTAGACATAACTCATGTTCATCACATGGCAATCAATGGCCCAACACAAATCAAATGACTCATATGGTGAAACCGTAGATGAAATGACCTGCATTACAAATGAATAGTTCAAAGTAGACCAATTTTCATCGAATAGATTTGAACAACAAGGATGACATAACAAGTCAAATGAAGACATCGACTTCTATAAGAGGAAACACCTCCAACATAACTAGGTATAGGTGTAGGTGACCGTAGTGGTTGGAAATTAATGGCATGTAGCATCCATTTTCCACGCATATTGTTTTTTCATCTGTATTCTTGTCAACTTATCAGGTATGGGCATGGTTGGTAGTGTTAGTTGAAAACTTATGACATACGACCTCCATTTTCGTGGAAGAGTGTTTGTTAATTTGTATGGTCATCATTTAACCAAGTTGTTGATTAACTATGTATGGGTGTAGTTGATAGCGGTGGTTGAAAATTAATGGAATATGGCATCCCTTTTCCTTGCATTGTCTTATTTAGTGGGTAAAATGGATTTGTCCATTCATTCAATGATAAAAACATATTTCTAACCCTTCATGTTCTACAATGTGATCTTTGCTTCCTATGTATTTCATAAGGAGTTGTAGATGGTTTTCAATTGTGGGTGAAGCAAGCATTGAAATTCATCTTATCATAGTTAAGTTTTCCTCATCATCATAGCATTTTACTTGTATGTTCTTATGGATAGAGCTCGATTTGTGGCTATTATAGTTGTAAATACTTATGTAAATCTACCCATTTCCTTTGTGCATTAAATTATGAAAATTTGCATAGATTTTGTCTTAGAACAATATTTTAGGGACAAATTTCATTAATCCTAATTTTTTTGTGAGAGGGTTATAGGATGCATAATCTATGGTAAATTTAATTTTGACGAAGGTTATGGTCTCTAAAACCTTGGTCTGAGAATCCATTCAAACCATTCATGGTGGACACATTTCTTTTCTTTTGAGTCCAAGTCCATTATAATTCCATTTGCATCCATTCAAACCATTAATGATGGACATATTTTTTATTTTTCAAGTTTGAGTCAATTCTAATTCTATCTATTTTTCCTCTTTGTTATTGAATCCAACTAAAACCAAAGCATATGAAATCCCTGGAGGCCCCTCATTCCCCATTTTGTAGCATGCATCACAAACAAACAATATTCCCCACAAAACACTCAAATCATCTCCCTCTAATATGGGGTTACAAACACTAACCTTCCACATGGATAGGTCAAAGAGTACATTTTTTCACATTATAATTCACTAAACTATCATAATCCTAATTTCAAGAGTTTTGTGCTAATTGTCGAAACATGTAATGCCCTTGAACTTGGTCCAGTGATGTAAGCCACATTTTCCAAAGTGATTTGTAGTTCTCCTAGGTCCTTTCAAAGAGTAAACTTGAAGTGCGAAATGAAGGATACACCATTATCCTCGTTGTAATTACCAAATGCACAAATCTCCCTTAGCTATGGAATTAATTTTTCTTCAAACCATTCTATTGATGTCATACCCTATATTGACCTTTTCTCAACAATAAAATTCATTGACTATATTAGACATGTAATCCTTGAGATTGCATTATTGTAATATTAAAGTAAATATGAAGAGTTGTAGGTGATAAGAGGAGTCACTCATACTCATTAGTGATATAAGAGATGGGATAACTTCATGATTTGACTCCTTGGTGTTTCCTTTCCTCTTGTGAACAGAAAACACTTCTCTCTTCTTTCTGTGAACAGAAAACACTTCTCTCTTCTTGCTAGTCCTTCTGCATTATCCTGTCTCTCTGCACGTCAATTTGCATTGAAGTTAAGAATGCCTCCCTCGTAGACTGTTCACTCACTAGTAAACCCTAATTCGAGCGACCATTTCGTCTGCTCCATTGTTCACGCCCTCGAGTGCTTACACCCATCCCCCCCTCCTGCATTCCATCCATTTGCATGCCCATTCGCAGTGGATTAAATTCACTAAAAACCGATTCGCTCCATCGAACAACTGAATGAGGAGTCTCCGTGGCTCCAACTAAAAATGAGACAAAGCTACAACCATTTACACGTGCTTGAAGATGGAATTTTTCATGTATGCGAGCCATTGAGGGAGCTGCTTGTAGAAACCTCTTTCCACCCTCTCCCTTGAGTTTTCGTCTTGCCAGTGATGTCACGTGTCTCTTCCTTGATGTGTACTTGTTGAGGAAGCTCGACATGATAGCTTTCAAGTTGAGTACCGACATTACGTCGCCATTGCTATTGAACCATAAATTGGAGGCTAGGGTTTCGTGCACCTGATTTCCGTTTTTATAAGATACATGCCATTGCGCTAGAACATATTTACAGTGATTAAAATAATTCATGGCACCCACGATGGGGCTAATCGAACTTGCAATTGGTCATCAAGAATCAAACTCGTGGTCGGTCCTGGTTAGTCTAATGGTGAAATGGAGGGATTGTTGTCTTGCTATTTGGGCCTTCATTTTTATTATGATATAGACATTGAGTTGACTTCATTATTTATTTCGGTCATGCGAAGCTTTGGTACGCTTGGATGCCATACAACATGGTAGCATTAATTGCAAGATCTGGTTGAAGCACCTTCAAATTTTTGGAGGTTTGTCGGTCATGCGAAGCTTAGGTACGCTTGGATGTCATACAACATGGTAGCATTAATTACAAGATCTGGTTGAAGCACCTTCAAATTTTTGGAGGTAAGGTTGGTCGAGTATAGAGATAAAAATAGCTCTACCACCTATTTATTTCTTCCTTCCTTTCATATGCGAGTAAGAAATGAAAGGACGTGGAAAGAAGAATCTCAGATGTGGGGGGGTTTCATAATCTCCCTCATAGATCTCATCTTTATTGCACTGGTTGTGGAATGAATCCAAAGGTAAAGCACCTACTCATTACATTGTTGCCCATTGCAATACATGAGTAACTACATATCTGTTTAACACTTCATTTGCTTCTTGGAGAGATGCATGGATTCTTGACATAGGTGCAACCTCTCACATGACATTCCGAAGAGACTTATTCGAAGACTTCAATGACAATGTAGATGGCATATGTATTTTGCAGATAAGTTAAGTCTCAAACCTTCAGGAATGGGCACCATCAGAATTGAGTTGTTGGATTCCCATATTTTATTCTGCACAATGTGCTCTATCTTCTCGAGTTGAAAAGAAACTTGATGTCCCTTGTGCACATCCGATAGAAAGACCACTCTGTTCATATGTTTAGCAGAAAAGTTGAAATACAGAAGGATTGTGACAACATGGTTGATATGACTGGAGTGGAAGATGGAACACTGTTAAAGTTGAATGGGGAATCTTCTCATACACAAAGTGTTTCATACCTCTCTCATCACGATGAAGGTATAATGTCATCTAGTCTTTTGTGGCATGCTAGATTTGGCCATAAGAATTATGAAAGTCTCCATTTGTTGAGAAAGAATGGTGTTTCTGGTTTGCCTACTATTCCTAGGAAATTGAAGCAATGTGATGCTTGTATCTTTGGAAAGAATAACAAATAACCATTTCATGATTCTAGTTCCAGAGCATGTAGAAAACTTGAATTAATTGATTCTATTTGTGCGGCCCTATGCATGTTCCTTCTGCAAATAACAATATATATATATATATATATATATATATATATATATATATCATGACTTTTATTGATGATTACACCAGGATGTGTTGGGTGTACTTGTTGAAAAAAAAATCGCAAGATTATGAAACTTTTAAAAATGTTCATGCATGTATTCAAAATGAAGCTTAGTCTTGTATTGGATCTCTTCACATTGATAATGGAAAAGAATATACATCTAATGAATTTGAAAGCTACCTTCGCCAATATGGGATCAAACATCAAACAATAGTCCCAGACAATCCCCAACAAAACGGTGAAGCTAAACAAATGAATAAGACACTCCTAAATATGGTCTGTTCCATGATGTTTTTCAAGAATGTAAAATTGATGTTGTGGGATGATATTGTTGTTCTATGTGTAGTTTTTGTGAAAAATAGGTGTCCATATTATGCTCTTCAAAACAAGAATCCTTATGAAATGTGGTATGGCTGCATTCCTTTAGTGAGGAATCTTAGAGTCTTTGGTTCCACCTGCTATGCCTTGATTCCTAAGGAGAAAAAAAAAAAGCTTGATGCAAGGAGTCAAAGTGCATCTTCTTGGGGTACTCAAATACCACCAAGGGATATCGTTTTTACGATGAAACAATCAAGAAATTCATCATTTCCATAGATGTAATCTTTCTTGAATTCTAACAAGAAAGACAAAACTATTGAGAGGAAGCTTGATCAACTAGACATGTTCACTCATGTAAATACATATCATGAATTTTATGATGAAATTACACATCTTGAAGGGGGGATCCCTATCTTGGGTCAATCTCTAGAATCTCATTTTGAAGCACCATCTTCCCCACATGAAGAAGTTCCTACCACTTCATCAGAACCTGAAGTTCATTTGGATGTTGTGATCGATTTGATTGAAAAGCTAATGCTTGATGATAACTCAACCCCATCTCAATCAATTGAGCAACTTGGAACATCTCAGAAACGTCCACCAAAATGGCTCACAAAAATTGTTAAATTTAGAGCTGCCATTAAGTTCTTTTCAGTTTACTAGACAATAATAACATAAGCATGATCATTGAGAGAAACACAATCACAAGATACAAAACATTTATTCTGGGAAATCCTCATGGGGGAGAAAAACCAACAAAAAATTCCTTAATATAGATTGCCAATACAATGCCAAGAAGAAAGACCAAACCACCAACAATAGACCAACACTGAGCATGCGCTTCTCTCTCCTCCTCCTTGCCACTGGAACTACCTCCAAAAGATGTGCACTAGATGAGTGACTGAGTGAGTGAACAAATGAGGAACAATCCTCACTTATTTATACTAGCTGGCATGGGCTAGGGAGGTGTCTCTTCATCAAGTAGGGCTAACCTCTTCACTTAGTGGTTATAACCACTTTAATTAGGCCTGGGGGCCAACTTCTAAATTAGCATGATACAATTAGGGTTTGACCAATCCACAAAAGGGGATTTGGTCATACTTAAGCCCCGACATGATCAATTCACAAAAGGGGATTGATCTATAAGTAAATGACTCAATAATAAATAGAATACTCTTTGCAGTTACAATATTTCAACACTCCCCCTTAACAAGAAGGGTATTCTACTGACACAAATCAATACATCATCATCAGGAGAGAGAGAGAGGGCAACAACATCATTAGCATCTGGAACACTGACTGACACATCTATAAATCATCATAAGTTTTTCTCATCATCAATATTATCATCGTTCACAACATGGAGCTGGAGTAGCATCATCATCATAATTCACAACATGGAGTTGGAGTAGCATCATCAACATCTTTAGCATGAGGCTAATGTATCATCATCAACATATTTAGCATGAGGCTAAAGTATCATCATCAACATCTTTAGCATGAGGCTAAAGTAATATCATCAACATCTTTAGCATGAGGCTAAAGTACCATCATCAACATCTTTAGCATGAATCTAAAGTATCATCATCACCATTTTTAGCATGAAGCTAAAGTGTCAATAGCTCGAGGCTGGAGCAACATCATCACAACATAATCACATCACGAGGCTAGAAATCATCAGCAGGAGGCTGGAACAACATCAAAATCAACACGAGGCTGAAAATCATCAGCACGAGGTTGGAACAACATCAGTCCAAGGCTGGAAATCATCAACATGAGGCTGGAACAACATCAACATCAACAAGAGGCTGGAAATCATCAGCATGAGGTTGCAACAACATCAATATCAACACGAGGCTGGAAATCATTAGCATGAGGCTAGAAATCATCAACACGAGGCTGGAATCCACATCAACAACATCATCAACATCATATGCAACAAAATGAGGCAGGTGCAACAACATTTTTTGGTACTCTGACAGATCCAAAGGATCTGCCTAAAAATCAAAAGATTCCTTAGGATATAAAATTCTAACGGAGCTACCATGTGGTACTCTGACAGACCCAAAGGATTTTCCCAGGAATCATAATATTCCCTAGGATATAAAATCCTAACGAAGCTACCACTACTGACCAAATCTAGTATATACATGCACAAGTACTTTGACAACCCATCCTTATGGACCTTCGGGATCTGTCCAGGGATGATTAGTTCCCTAGGATATAAAACCCTAACTGAGCTACCCGCTATTGGTCAGGATACCATAGTATCATCAACACTACTCCCCCTTTCGAGGGAGGTCCTTTTGGACTATACCAAGCTTGTATTGAAAGTTCTCAAACTTTACATGAGACAGAGGCTTGGTCAACACATATGCAACCTTCTCATTTGTGCCAACGTATTGGAGCTTTATAGATCCTCTCTGCACCATATAACGAATGAAGTGATACTGGATCTCTATGTGCTTCAACTCATCATGGAACACATGGTTCTCCATCATATTTATAAAACTATGGTTATCACATAGAATCACAGTGGCTTCCATCTCCAGATCAAATAGATCTGTCAACAACATCTAAAGCCATATGGCTTCACAACTGGTGGAACATGCTGCGATGTATTCCGCTTCTGCCGTGCTGAGAGAAATGTTGGATTACTTCCTTCTCTGCCATGAAATCATGGCTAACCCGAGACTGAAACAATATATTGAAGTGCTCTTTCTTTCAGAAACACTTCCATCCCAATCTGAATCAGTATAACCAATCAGTCCGAAGTCATGATCTCAATTATAATTGAGACCAAAATCCAACGTACACTTAAGGTATCTCATCACATGTTTTGCAGCAACAAGGTGAACACATCTAGGCTCTACCAAATACTGAATCAAGGTGTTCACAACAAAACATATATCTAGCCTGGTATTCATCAGATACATCAACGAATCAATAATCTGTCAGTACAAAGTAGCATCAACCAATTCTGACGAAGTATCTACCAAGAGCTTCAACTTTGTTTCCATGGGTGTGTTCATGGATTTACATTCCAACATATCAAACCTCTTAAGTATTTCCATTTCATACCTCCCTTGGTTAAGGAAGACCTTTTCTGGGCTCTGCAAAACTTCAAGACCTAAGTAATAATGCATCATGCCTAGGTATTTCATCTCAAATTCTGCAATAAGCTTCTTCTTAAAATCTGTGATGAGATATTCGTCTCCAGTTAAGAATAAGTCATCCACATACAACAATAATATAACTGGCTCATCATTCATAACTTTGAAGTAAAGGTTAGAATCAACTTTACTCTTGGCAAAATCCCAAGCTTGTGAGGAAACTGTTAATTCTTCCATACCAAGCTCTAGGAGATTTGTTGGATTACTGAGAGGGGGGGTGAATCAGCAATAGATAAATTATAATCCGTTTTAAACCAAATAATCCAAGTGTTATATCAATGTAGAATTATCATCCAATAATGAGCAATGAACAAATGAACAATCATACACATACATAGTACACCAGTGTTTTACGTGGAAACCCAAAGCGGGAGAAAACCACAGAATTCTTTTTCTTATATGTCTTGAAGAATTACATTCATTAGAAGCACCAAATTCCTTTGTTTTCCAGTTGCAACTGGAAGGAGGCTCCAACCCCCTAGTTTCTCAAGCTAGAACCCGAGGGAAGCTCCAACTCCCCAATTCTATGGCTACAACAAGAAGGAGGCTACAACCCCCTATGTTCTCCGGCTACAACCGGAAGGTTGCTACAACCACCTGTCCTTGCCCCGTCCAACCGCCCTGAAGTAGAAGTAGAATGATGGAACCACTGTCACACTATCACTGTGAGATATACCGCTATAAACCTGTACTAATAAACCTGAACCATGCATCAACCATGCATCATCCTGTACCTCAACCTGTAATCAACATGTACCATAAAAAAGTGCATCAACCATGCACCAACTTGTACCAAAAAACCTGTACCATAAACAAGTGCAACCAACCATGTACCAAGTATGTACCAATCATGTGTCAACTACTCATCAACTATGACTCATCAATATGCACCAACATCATCAACTATACACCTCATGTATCTGCCAACTCATCAACTACTTGTCTCAACCATGTACCCAACTTGTACCTCAACCAAAATCCCTCATCAATTTCATCATCCAAATATGATTTGTAACTCTGTAATAGACCTAGTGTATATGATCACATACCTACAAACCTTCCTTAACTTTAACAACGAGAGACTAGCATTTTGTTCGCACAGGGGCAGACCCAAGGTTCAATACTCAAGAGCACACCAACAAGCCCTAACTACTGGCCCTTTCATCAACACCTGCGAGGCAGATGCAGTCTCACCCGAGGTAGCTATAGGGGGTTGCAGGACACAAGTGTCTACAACCAAAAGGAATGCAAAGTGGATTCAAGCAACAACACACAACAACCTAGTATTCTTTATATTCCTTAAACCTATTGCGCAAGTTATATCTCATCTCTAACACAATATCACAATAGTAGCATATCCAATGATAGAGAACACAACATCAATCACACATAACACAAGATATACGTGGTTCACCCTCTCCCTAGTGCTACGTCCACAGAACTGTGCTATATAATATATTAAGATGAAATCTTACAGTTCTTATCTGTGCTCTTAGCTAGCGGATCTTCTCTCTTTCTCTCTTCTCTCCCCTCCATGCGCACCCAACTAAAGGATTGATCTTCACACCCAGCTAAAGATCTGACAATACTAGAAGGCTCTCTCAATACAATGGTTCTCTCTCACTAGCAATATATTCTCATAACATCATCTACCCCATCCCAGGTCCTCTTGACCTTTATTTATACATTACAATAGCTCACCGACAACCTTAGGCCGAAACCTAAGTGTCAAAACCTTAGATACCAAAACCCTAGGTGTCTAAAACCCTAGGTCAACTTGACCCACATTTTCAGGGCTTCACCAGCCTATCTTTCCTTCCTTCTCACACGGTGCTCCAAAGCATCCAACGGTGGCTTTTTCCGCTTGCTGAGTTGTCCACGATCTGTCTTCCTTTCTCACATGTCATCCTCGATCTCCTCATCCAAGAGCTTGTTCTCTCGGACTTCATTCCCATTTTTCTGCTCTTTTGCTCACTTCGACCCAGTATCAGTCACTACGTCTTCCACGCAGGTTGCATTTCACCTTTTCTGCCTTAATCTTCGCTTACTTCCATACCCAAGGCCAACAGGCCCCCAACACTCACCTATGACTTGTCCCGAGGCACTTCAGATCTAATCCTTCTATTTTACTTCGACTTCAGACTGCGCAGGGTAGCCTGTGCTTTCATCTCTATCCCTCCCTTATGTGTGCCGACTGTCTTTTCTATGTCTGGTACCCAGTTTCAACTGCACCTAGTACCTAGACCCTTTTCCTCACGCTTTTACTAGGATTTGTGAGGCATCTGGTTGTCATAGTACAATTTCAACCGACTCCCATTCACCAAACCTTCCTTCCATTCTCCATTCAAAGTCTTCAATTATGAAAATCCTCCTTCCGTAATATAGACAACCTGATACAACCCCATCCAATGTGTTCTGAACTTCCCTGGATGCTTCATGAATTTGTTGTCATATACCAATACCAAATCTCCTTGCTTGAAGGATTTCTTCTTAATATGCCTGTCATGGTAGGCCTTTTCTCTTTCCTTCTAAACTTGCTGATGGAATCCTATAATAAATCTGTCTTCTTCGAGTTCAACCAACTGCATAAGCCTCTCTTGAACAACGCCAGTGTCATCCATATCCGTAAAGGCTGCAATTCTTAGGATAGGAACTAAGTATTCCACGGGGACAACTACTTCTAGTCCATAAACCAACTTAAATGGAGTCTGCGTTGTCAGCTTCTTACAAGTGGTTCTATAGGCCCATAGTACTGCTAGTACTCTTAAATCCCAGTCATCCCTGTTCACACTGCAAATCTTCGTCAGCACTGTCCCCAAGATCTTATTGAATGCTTCAACTGTCCCATTTACTTGTGGATGATATGGAGTGCTCTTTTGATGGTGAACTTCAAATTCCTCAGTCAAGGATTCAATGGTCTTGTTAATAAAATGTGTACCTTGATCACTCATGAGAGTCTTTGGGCATCCAAACCTGGTTATGATATCATCAAATATGAAGCGCACAGCTGTAGTTTCACTACAGTCCTTGACATCTCTTGCTTCGGCCCATCTGGTCAAGTACTCTGTCGCAATAATTATGTATCTAGCTTCTGTGCGCTTTCCTAGTGGGTTTATAGGTCCCACGAAGTCAATGGCCCATTTCCCGAAGGCTTGTAAGGTTAGATGGGGTGCTAATGACATTTCATCTCTTTTGGATGGCTTCCCAACTCTTTGGCATACATCACAGGCTCTGTAATAATCCTTAGCATCTTTGTGTAGAGTAGGCCACCAAAGGCTATCCCTAAGAATCTTTTGCGCTGTTGCTTTCCCTTCGTAGAGTCCTCCCGCGATGCCTTCATGTGCTTCTTCAAGGATCAATGGTCTCTCTGCTTCCATAACACACCTTCTCAAGATCTCATCAGGTCCCATATTGTATAGCAGTCCAGCTATAAGTGAAAAATATGTAGTGCACACTACCAACTATTTCTTCTGAATAACTGTATAGTCACTAGGTGCCATTTCTGTTGACAGGAACTGAGCTATCTCCACGAAGTGATCATCAACCTTCCTGATGGCCAGCAACTGTGCGTCTGGCAGTGTATCCTCCAAAATAGTAGGTTCCTCTCCATGTTCCAACCTCGACAAGTGGTTAGGGCCTTTGTTCATCCTTCCTTGTTTTACCATGATATCAAAGTCATATTCCTGAAATATCAGAAGCCATCTGCATATTCGTCCCCCCAACACTGGCTTGTTGACTAGGTATTTCAGCATAGAGTGATCAATGAACATTTTAAAGTGTCCTCCCAACAAGTAGTGGTGAAACTTCTGCAGCGCATACACCATGGCTAACCTTTCCCTTTCAGTGGTGGTGTAATTAATCTCAGCTGTTGATAGCTTCTTGCTAGCAAAGGTTAATGGGTGGTCAATGTCTCCTGCTCCCAGTTGTGCTAACACTACTCCTAATGCAATAGAATATGCATCGACATGCACATGAAATTCCTTACTCCAATCTGGGAAAATCAGAATAGGCGCAGTAACCATTTTCTGTTTCAGTGTGTCAAAGCTCTGCTGACATTCTTCTGTCCATTGAAACTGACAGTCTTTTTTCAAAAGCTTCTCCATGGGTGCTGTAATCTGTGCATAGCCTTTAATGAACTTCCTGTAGTATCCAGTATGTCCCAGCGCAGTGTGCAGCTGTTTGACTGACGTAGGAGGGGGAAAATCAACTATAATGGCAATCTTAGATGGATCTACCAGAAATCCCTGCTTACACACAATATGACCTAACAACACTCCAAAGGGTGAAAAGAAGATGCACTTCTTCAGGTTCAAGGCAATCTGACATTGCCTGAACTTATCCAACATGAGTCTTAAACATTCAATATGATTTTGCAACAAACTAAAAACAGTCCAATCATCAAAATAGTCTTCCAAGAATTTATGTAAAAACTCCTTGAATGCTTTGACCATCACCCTAGAAAAGATGGCTGGTGCATTCTTCAATCCAAATGGCATCACTGTATACTGGTAAGATCCCCATTCTGTTGCAAATGTGGTCTTATGGCGATCCTCCTTGGCAATCCTGATCTGATGGTATCCCGAAAATCAATCGGTGAAGGAGTAGACCTCCCGTCCTCCTACATTGTCTAACACTTCGTCAGTGAATGGTGTAGGGAATGGGTCATGCAAACAGGCATCATTCAGCTTCTTGATATCTACACAAATCTTGATTTCTCTAGTCTTCTTATCCTGGACCACCATAGGGCTTATCCATTCTAACTCTTCAATAGGTTCTATGATTCCTTCTTCCAACATTCTGTCAAGCTCAATCTTCACTTTCTCCTTATATTTGGGGTTCAATCTGTAAGGTCTTTGTTTGACTGGCCTTGCATCTGGCTTCAATGGAATATTCATCTCTCCCATTGTCCCTTTAATTCCCTTCATATTAGTGAACTTGGTTGGAAACAAGTCTTGATATTCATGTAGTAACTCTGTGATCTTATCAATAGTGGCAACATCCCAATAATCTCCAACATTAGCAAGCTTCAGTGTTTTCTCTATTCCAAAGTTGACTTTCTTGATTTTAATTGGCTGTCCAATGAAAGGTAGCTCAACTCCTGGTTGTTTAAGGATAAATCCGTAAGTGCGGACACAAACCGATCTCCCCAGATCCACCTGGATCTGGAACAAACAGTGACAGAATATACCGCTTTCCCTAGATCTAAAGTATTGAATGGACAAGAGAAGAAGGAAGATATACTTACTTTATGAA
>ML777103.1:2427762-2444260 GCA_009831015.1 Picea engelmannii | reverse complement strand
ATAGAAAAAAACAACTTCTTTTCTCAGGAAAAGTTCTTCTTCCTTCTCTCTTCAGGAACTCAGGCCACTGTGACCCCTCTAAAGGCAATAGATAGGTTTACATCATTAACGATCATAGGGATGACGAAAATAATGTGTAACACTGGTCCTTCTATGTCTCTTTGGATTTCTGTCTCGGTGATGTTCACCTTCCTAGGATCATCGTCTTCATCAACATTGATATTGTAACAACCTTGTAGTTTCTGAAGAGGCGTAGTCCATTCATCCTCTTCTTGCTCCAAAGGGAGGCTAGGTGCTTCCTCAAATACTTTATGTCTTACAGTCTGTAATACTTGATCCACTGTAGGATATTGGCTTTCAAATAAAAGGGTATTTACAAAGTTCTAGGTCATACCTTCCCAATCTGCAGTGATGAGGCGCAGTTCTTCTTGAAGGTACCAATTGATGGGAGTTGTGTCCAGTGTGTTAATGAATTTATGCACCCACTTCTCTTGAGGAATGTTGCTCCAGGCTTCCTCGCAACTTCGCACATGGTCCTTCGGACAACTCTGACCTGTGTATCTAACTTTGCAACCTTCTATTTTCTCTGAGAACCACGCTGTCATCAAAGTGCGACATTGTACCCAATCTGTAATGTTGTGTTTGTGTTTCCCCCACCATCTTGCTGGAGTTGCTTTCAAGGCCTCATCCAGTGCCAATAATCTTTGTTATATTGGTACAATTTCTTCAAATTCTAGCAAGAAATCTTCTAAATGATTTAGACCATCAAAGGTGGGTAAGTTACTTACTGTTGTGCCGTTCCAACGAACTTCTCTGGTTAATATAGAACATCTCCTTGTAGATACTTCATACATTTTGTTCTGGCAGTTCTCCAGGGCTTCTTCTGAATATGATGAACATGCGCTGTCACTTCGCCAACTTAAATTTCCATCTGCTGTAGGATTAATGTAATCCTGCTGTCTGGCTGTCAATTTGTATATTTTTTCTAACTCATATGCGTGATCTTCTTCTCTGATGGGTTCTGTGTATCAGGGCCCTTCATTAGGGTCAAAAGGTGCGATAACCCTAAGACCATCACCTTCAAACGTCATTCTTCTTTTCTTTAAATCAACCACGATGGAATTGTTGAAAGCCCAATCAATTCCTAACAATGTGGGGTAAGGGAAGCTATCATCAACTATTTCAATGACCTCAAAGTCCACAAATGTTCTGACCCTATCGATGTCTACAGGGACATGTTCCAATATACCGAAGGGGATCACTGCCTACTGATTGGCCATCCTAAGCCTGATAGGGGAATATATCAACTTAGGTTTTCCCAGCAGTGCCCAGGTCTGCTTCATCATGACATTGACTTCTGACCCTAAGTCAAGGACAACGTAGTCTATATCATACTCTCCAATTTGAGCATTAAGGTGTAGTTCTTTATTTTTCCTTCTCTTCTTGGATAGTTGATGTACTGCTTTATTCAATAGAGGATGTACCCTTCCTATCTCGTATTGTCTGACCAAATTTTGTAGTTCTTGTATGGATTTTTCATCTTTAATCAACTCAATAAACGTATACAAGAAGCTGACAAGTTTACCCACCTCTTTTTCATTTCCTGGCGAAGTAGATTGATCAAATGCTAGAGACATTCCACATTCTCTTACTTCTAGTCGAACCTTTGATGAAGAAGCCTGATCTCTTCCGAATTCCTTTCTTACTTCCTCAAATATTTGTTTTTCTTTCTTCGCATCAAACACTTGTGTCTTCTCGAAAACTTTCTTGACTCTTGATTCTTCTGTAGTCTTTCCTTGGATTACTCTGTCTTCTCCTATAACAAATCCTCCTCTAGTGATAACAACAACTCTGGGATCCACTCCGCGAGGTTCTACTATGATTAGCTGTACTTGTTGTTTTCCTCCTCGTCTTTCCTGAAGTTTGGATAACAATGTAGGACAATCTTCTATGACATGTTCAAATGAGTTGCAATAACTGCAAGTGGTACAAGGGTTCTGACAGTCCCTTGCCAAGTGTCCTGGCTGTGCACAGTTATAACAAATGATCTGGCCTCTACCTCGACCCATACCTCCTCCTCGTCCTCTTCCTATGAATCCACCACGAGGGTTGAAGTTTCCTCTTCCCGGGGAATTATACTGCGTAGTGTTTCCTTCTTTCCGTACTTCGCCTTGAATCTTGTATATGTCTCTTGACCTTTCATGCATGAGGTCATAGGCCCTAAAATCCCTATCATCATGCCCTACCGACTTATAGAATGTGCAATACAGATTTGAGGGTGTCTGAACATATTTTTGCAAATAGTAACATTCACCCGGGCGATGTCTATTTCTACATACCTCGCACCAAGGCAGGGTAACTTGCTTTAAAGGACTCAGGGCTCCAGATGCCAAATACTCATGAAATAGGAGACAGTGCTCCTTGTCATGGCCTTCTGATTTGCATCTAATACACCATATATCTTCTCTTTTATCTTTTCCCTTGTCTTTCTTCATATCTTCGACCTGCAGAGACAAACTAGTTAGTTGACTCAAGATTTGACTCATACCTGAGATGGATTCTCCCATAGGGGCTGATTCTAACTTCATGACGATATCTAGCACCTCAGCCTATGAAGCAATCTTCTGTTGCATCAGAGGAATTCTTATGTGTGGTAGGAGGGAAACAATGAACCGTTCCTTATTTTGTTCATTCGGGATCTGAAAACTCAAATGGCCTGTTAGGGTTTTAAACCTCTGATCAAACTCCCAAACAGGTTCAGCTACTTTCTGCTTAAGTTCTTTCAATTCTATAATGCACTGTGACTCCGACTTGGGTTTCTTGAATTATGCAATCAGCGTAGTCTTGATTTGGTTCAGCGATTTTGTCTAGGCAACTCCTTGGACAAACTTCATGTACCAGTTCAGTGCACGGTCCCTCGGGGTAGTACTAAACTGAGTTCGTTTAACAGCTTCATCGATGATATTCTTAATACTCCATACAACTTCACATAGGAACCAATGCTGCTCAGGATCTTTCGACCCATCTCCCCTAAAGGTGGGTAACCATATCTCGTCTGCCATAGATATTCCGAGGTTTCCTGACTGAGTGTGCACTTAACCACTTGTACCAGTGCTCTGATAACTTAGGTTACTCTGGTTACTTAATGCTGCTGAAACAACAGGTTGAGTAATAGTACTTACCTCAACAGTTGGCACATCTCCTGAACTTTCTGGCTCTTCTCGGCGAGGTTCTTCAACCTTCTCTTCTCTTGGTCCAGTTGACCTTGAATGTTCTTCACTCAGTAACTCTTCCTCTTCTCCACTATAGAACCCTTCTTCTGGTAGAATAGGTTCGTGATCTTGCTCAAAAAAGTTCGCCAAAGGAACTTCTCTGAAGGTCCTTCCACTATGTGTGTGTCCAACCTCTATGTCACTGTCATTGTCTGAATTCTTGAATATTAGATTTTCAATCTGAACCACTACTGTATCTTCAATATGTTCTTCTCATGCAATAGAATATTTATCTTCAACTTCAGAAAATGTAAAATATTTCCTCTAGGTCCCTTAAAGAAATACCTCTCAGCTTGGCTATATGACTCTACTCTGTTAACAAAAAATTCGGTGATATACCCTCCGATGGTACTATCAAACCAGTGATCCACTTCTCTTGACACGATGTTATAAACTCTCTTAACCTTCTTGATCAACGCCGATGTCCAAACCACAGGTGGCTTAGATCTGATCTCGAACTGGGTATCTTCTAATCTGGCTAACCATTCATATAGCTCTTTATGAATCCCTCCAAATAAAATATTGTGTATATCAGTAAATATATACCTTCCTAACCACTCCTCTGTACTAAGATTAGGGTTCTTGTTCTGGGCTTCAACGAAGTCATTTTCTTGATATTCTATCCACTTCTGAGTCTTTGTCTTCGATGGAAACCACCTTGAAATTCCCTCAAGAAGATCCTGGTCCCGGCAACAGAACTATTTGTTGGCACAGGGGCAGACCCAGGGTTCAATACTTAAGAGAACACCAACAAGCCCTAACTACTGGCCCTTTCGGCAACACCTGTGAGGTAGATGTAGTCTCACCCGAAGTAGCTATAGGGGGTTGCAGGACACAAGTGTCTACAACCAAAAGGAATGCAAAGTTGATTCAAGAAACAACACACAAAATCCTAGTATTCTTTATATTCCTTAAACCTATTGCGCAAGTTATATCTCATCTCTAACACAATATCACAATAGCAACATATCAAATGATAGAGAACACAACATCAATCACATATAACACAAGATATACGTGGTTCACCCTCTCCCTAGGGATACATCCACATAAATATGCTATATAATATATTAAGATGAAAGCTTATAGTTCTTATCTACGCTCTTATCTAGCAGATCTCTCTTTCTCTCTTCTCTCCCCTCCTTGCGCACCCTGCTGCAAGATTGATCTTTGCACCTAGCTGAAGATCTTACAATACCAGAAGGCTCTCGCAATACAATGGTTCTCTCTCACTAGCAATCTCTTCTCATAACATCATCGACCCCATTCCAAGTCCTCTTGACCTTTATTTATACATTACAATAGCTCACCGATAGCCTTAGGCTGAAACCTAAGTGCTAAAACCCTAGATAAAAAAATCCTAGGTGTCTAAAACCCTAGGTCAACTTGACCCGCGTTTTCAGGGCTTCGCCAGCCTGTCTTTCCTTCCTTCTTGCATAATGCTCCAAATCATCCAATGGTGGCTTTTTCCTCTTGCTGAGTTGTCCACGATCTGTCTTCCTTTCTCATATGTCATCCTCGATCTCCTCGTCCAACGACTTGTTTTCTCGGACTTCGCTCCCATTTTTTCTTCTCTTTTTCTCACTTCGACCCAGAATCAGTCACTGTGTCTTCCACACAGTTCATGTTTCACCTTTTATGCCTTAATATTCACTTACTTCCATACCCAAGGCCAACACATTTTCATCAAACTTTTCTTTAGTCTTACCTGACTAGTTTTGGATTAGTCAACAACCCTAACTTGAGAGAATAATAAATTTGTACCTGTAATGAATAAAGATCTGAAATTGATATACAACTCTGGGATAACTCAATCCACAAAGTGTCTTCCCGTGAGGGCTTTCACCATAAGGGGACCACTTTGGAGTTCATCCATTTGTACTTATTATAAACCACGACAAGAAAATAATGAGTCATCTTTACATCAAACAAACTTGGTTCCAATACCCAAACCTTTGTACTATGGGGCTTTCTTCAAGGGTTGACATCAATGAAAACCAACCTTAATCAACAATCTCCCCCTTTGGCAATGATGGCAACACTTTGATGCAATACTGAAATCATATCACTCATGATCCCCCTGGAACCATGCCTCTGTCTTCTGCATCTGATGAATCCCCCCCCCTTTGTCATCAATGGAAAAGGTATCTTTCCATCTGGGGCTTCTCCCCCTGACCAAACTGTCATCTTATGGTGCTTCCTCGTGTACATCTAAGACATATAAGATAAACATTCAAAAGCATTCATTTTGGAGTAGAAATAAATCAGAGTCTCTGGTGAAGATTCAAAGGCTTCTCGTGGAAGTGGTTTTGTAAAGATGTTTTCCACTTGTTCTTTTGTGCCCACATACTCAACTCTGATGTTCTTTTCTGCAACTTGCTCCCGTATAAAGTGATACTTGATTGGAATGTGTTTCGTATTGGAGTGCATTACGGGGTTCTTTGAGATACTGATGGTGCTTGTATTATCACAATAGATTGGAATGGGCTCATGATACTCAACCTGTATATCTGCCAGAGTTTGTTTCATCCAAAGAACCTGTGTACAACATGATGTTGCTGCAATATACTCTGCCTCGGCTGTAGATAAAGATAATGATCCTTGTTTCTTTCTTAGCCATGATACTAAACACTCACCCAAGTAGAACGCTGCTCCACTGGTGCTTCCTCGATCATCAATACAACCTGTCCAATCTTCATCTGTGTAGGCAATAAGTGATAGATCCTTTCCTTTTGGATACCATAATCCAAACTCTTCTGTTCTTTTGAGATATCTGAAAATACTCTTCACTGCTAATACATGTGATTCCTTTGGTGTTGCTTGCAATCATGCCACCTGTCCAACTGCCTGCATTACATATGGTCTAGATGTTGTCACATATAGTAGGCTTCCAATCATTGACCTGTATTTCCTCTAATCTGTAGACTTTGAATCATCATCTTTTCTCAACTTGCAACTGGTTTGCATGGGAGTGATAACTGGTTTACAATCTTCCATTCCAAACCTCTTCAAAATTTCTCTGATATACTTGGTTTGAGAAATAAAAATTCCTTGGTTGCTTTGACATATCTGAAGTCAAAAAAAGAAGGATAGTTCTCCAAGTAACGATATTTCAAATTCATTCGGCATATCTTTTGCAAATTTATGGCTTAACCTGTCATCATCACTACCAAAAATAATATCATCAACACAAACTTCAATTAATAAAATATTACCTTGACTTACCTTGATGTAGAGGTTGTTGTCTGCACTTCCTTTTATGAACCCTGCATGCTGCAGATACTTATCCAATCTAGAGCACCATGCTCTAGGAGCCTATTTTAGACCATACAAGGCCTTCTTTAATTTACACACATAATCTGTGTTTTCTGACAACTAAAATCCTTCTGGTTGTTCAATGTAGACTTCTTCTTCAAGTTCCCCATTCAGAAAAGATGATTTTACGTCCATTTGATACATTTTAATATTTTTGGAGCATACACAAGCTAAAACTAAACGAATTGCTTCCATTTTGGCAATTGGGGTAAATGTTTCTTCAAAGTCGATTCCTTCAACCTTTGCATATCCTTTACATATCAATCTAGCTTTGTTCCTTGTAACTTGTCCATCTTCATTCAATTTATTATTGAAGACCCACTTTGTGCTGATCACATTCTTATTCTTTGGTCTTGGAACCAGTTCCCAAGTGTCATTTTTCTCTCTTTGATCCAATTCTTCATCCATGGCCTTTTTCCAAAATTCATCCTTGTTGGCTTCTTCAAAATAGTTTGGTTCAATTGTAGATGAGAGTGCTAGGTGTGTTTGTTCTGGTGAACGGATTCTTCTTTTAGTCTCAACTCCTGCATCTTTGTTTCCGATAATCTGTTCTAAAGGATGATTCTTCTGTACTCGTTTACTGGGTGTCTTTGGAGACACTTGCTGAACTTCCTCTTCTACTTCTTTCAGATCATCTTCATCTTCCTCTTCTACTTCTTTTTCATCTTCTGCTTCTAAGGGATGTTTCATTGATTGATTTTCTTCTTTCTTTGATTCTGGTATGCCTGTTTCATCAATTGTTACGTTAATTTTTTCCACAACTTTGTTTAATATTAGATTGTAACACTTGTATGCTTTCCTTGTACTTGAGTAACCAACAAGTATTCCTTTGTCCACACGAGAGTCAAACTTTCCCATTCTGCCATCTTCTCTTTTGATGTAGCATTTGCTTCCAAAAACTCTGAAGTGCTTCACATTTGCTGGTCTTCCTCTCCATAGCTCATAAGGAGTTTTGTCGGTGTTGTTTTTGAGAATTACTCTGTTTTGAATGTGAATTGCTGTATGCACTTCCCGTGTCCAAAAAATATCTATCAATTTTGAATCCATTAGCATTGTTCTAGCCATTTCTTGTACTGTCCTATTCTTTCTTTCAAGAACTCCATTCTGTTGAGGTGTCCTAGCAATGGAGAATTTTCTTTTTATTCCATGATTGCTGCAGTAGTGCATAAATTACTTTGAGGTGAATTCTCCTCCATTATCAGATCTCAAGCATTTGATTCTTGAATCCATCTCACTTTCTATAATGTCCCCACTTTGGGACATCATCACAACGCAGAGGGTTATGATGACCAGAGTAGCCAGATGGAGGTTATAGCGAGTACAGGGGGTTATTGAGAGGCATTGTGGGGTCCATCTTGCATTTCTCATCATATTCCATCATTATGAACCATTCCACACATGTTGGCTTTGGTTTCGTTGCATTCCGATGATTTCCATGATTTTGACTATTTTGAGCTATAAGTCAATGAAATTCACTGAAGATGTCATTTTGGGCACATTACTTGGAGGAACCTCTCAGTGTAATATCTCATTGGAATCAGGAGGAGCAACACTACAGGATGGGATGGCTAGAAGTGACTTTCAGTGGCTAAGGAAGCCACAAGGAGAGATAAGGAGCTTTTCAGAGGTAAAAAGGTTAATTAATTAATTAAAGTGATTTAATTAATTAATTAAATATTAATAAAATGAAAGTCACTTTGGAGGGAAAAGGTGAGAAAAAGTATAAAGGAAAGGCAAGGTCCTCTTCTCATCATTCATGTATGTTTATCTTTTGATTTATGGCTTCTAGCTAGTGAGCCCAACATTGGTGGTTTTGAGGGTTTGACTTAACAAACCCTAGAGGACGATTTGGTGGTGAAAGATTCCACCTAGCTTGTCCCAAGCTTGGTCTCGGAGCTGCAATATGCTCCCACACCATTCTAGTTCCATATCTACTCAGTTGTAGGAGGATTCCACATCAGTTGCTTGTGCAGATAGAGAGAGGGCGCACCAGTTGGGGGTTTCCAGCAAGGGGGGCACACCATTCATTGAGGATGGATTCGTCCTAGCTGAGGAGAAGGGATTCCAGGAATTTTAGGTATTGGGTTTCCTTTGCAGCTGTCTTGGCATCATTCTTGGTGGTTTTCTGGAGTCTTTCAGTGGAGGATCGATTTGTATTGAGAGTGGGACGTTTTCCCAAGAGGAGGGCGCACCATTATTTGGAGGGTAGCTAGATCCAAGGATCTAGCAGGTGTTTGAGGATTTGAGCACTTGGGTTCTCATTGCAACATCCTGATCTATCATTGTGGAGAGTTTCAGATCATTTGGAGGCCTCCTTCACCAGGGCCGAATTATCTAGGGCTTCAGTCATCCAGTGGCGCACACCATTCAATGGAGGAGTTCAGATCTACAGAGGTTGAGAGGGATCTTGGAGATTCGAGCACCTGGCTTGTTCTTACCATCACCCGATCTACGGTTTGGCATCTTTCTGGAGGTGATTGGACATCTTTGGCACTAGGGCCGAATTGTTGAAGAGCTTCAGTTATCCAGCAGAGTGTGGCATCTTCCAGCAGTGAGGGGTTTGGCACTTGGCATTGGTCTTCATCTCTTATCCAGCCTTTGGAGGCTTATTTTGTATTGTCGGGAGCATTTTGTAGCAGCTCATACTTGTTATCTATTGTCTATCATCTTGGCCATCTTTTGAGCATTCCAGATCGACATATACATTGTAGCAGGTTCTTCTATTTTATGAATAAAGAAGATTTGAGATGTTTTGGCTTGTCTATCTTATTGCATATGGTTGAGGTATGTTCCATGGTTATCTCTTTCTGTTATTTGCTGCATACACACATATAAAAACATCTAGACAAATAGATCAGAAAACTGTTTGATGAAATACCACAACCAAAAAAAGTTTTAAAAAGACACCAAAACAGTGATGATCCTTGCATAATGGCTTGGGATCATTACAGTGGTATCAAAGCTTAAATCCTGCAAACCTGAGGGGTCTTTCATAAGGATAAATGGATCATTGGAAGGAAATGGATATTGTTAATAGGATTGAGGAGTGTGAGAGGGAATATGAAACCATCAATAATTTGAAAGGGCTCATAACATTCCAATGGTTCCTATCCTATAAATATCCTAGTTGGAACAAGAAGAAGATTGCACGTTGGCTCAAGCAGAGGGAGGAAATCAGAGCATCCTGTTGGGGTAACCTCATGCCCATTAGAAACCCCACACCCATTACGAGCACACAACTTTGCTACAGTTGCAAGGTGCCTTGGGAACCAGATCATAGGTGTAGGGTAAAGGGTAAGGAGCACACTATTGAGGCACACCATGACAGTGATGATGGGGTGTGTGTGGATGGAGCGATAGATGTTGATTCAGAGCAGTCGGATGATGACAATGACTCTTTCACAGAGGCTAGTGATAATGACTCTACCTTAGAGGATAGTGAGGATGACTCTTGCACAAAGGTTAGTGATGCTTGCACGCTTGAGGAGGATGATGACCCTTGTGTAGTGGATAGGCAGCTGGATGGACAGGACGATAGCCCCAGTGTCTCAGCAGACATGTCACATACCATTGATGTCGTTACGTCTCAGCAGAGTGGTGACACGAGTGAGGAGTCACATGTGTTAGCACCTAGATATGATGAGCTTCCTATGGGGGCCGTGACACATCTATCACCTGTTCAAACACCCATGATAACCACGTCACATGAGGAGATCAGTGGCACGTCAGGTATGATGGATGATCTTAGTGTGAGGGATGCACACAATGGACAGGTAGACCCACAGATCCAAGAGAAGGTACAGGGAGTACAGACAGGGGACCTTACACATACAGATCAAACTAAGGAGATGGAGTCACAACTATTGGAGAGTCCATTGGTTGAGCAGATTGCAGAGGCTGAAAGGTTGAAGGAGAACTTACTTCCAAGATCGGTCTGCATTGATGAGGATGCACTTTTTAGCAGTGAAGATGACCATAGCACGTGTCTGGATACATCTCTATGGGATCCAGGTGCAGATGATAGTAGCAGGTTGAGTGCACAGGAGGATACATCTACTCATACAGGATACAGTGTGAGTCAGGGGGAGATGGCATCTAGTGATGGGGTGCAGTGGCATACAGGAGTACCCAGTAGCATAGTAGATAGTGGACAGTTCAGCACGCCATCTTATGCAGAGGATGTTTCTGGGGATTCTAGAGTTGGCACTAGCAGGACTGACACTAGCAGTGAGGGGTCTGAGATGGAACCTCAGTATGACCATGATTAGGAATCACACCACTTCACAACACAGTTGAGCTTTAGTGAGGCTATGGTCAGGGCAACCACTAGACGTAGTGATGATATGCATACAGTGATGGTAGATTATTGTTGGAGAGCATCAGTGGCACAGGGTAGCTCAGATGGAGGACTTCCCATGGATGATTTTCACACTCTCCGGGAGAGAGTATCTGTGATGAGGACTGACTACCAACAGTTGTTGATAGACAGGGATTATCTACTGAGGGTTGGTGAGATGTATCATGAGGCTCTGAGGGAGCAAGAGTTGGAGATGGATCGACTCACTCAGGAGTTGGAGAGAAATCGAGGATTCTTGAGAGGTACACAGACCGCTCTTCAAGAATCAGAGTCTAGGACATATGAGTCTCTTGAGGAGATCCATCAGAGATCCACTTCATCTGTCTTCGTCAACACTCAGATGTATCAGTCAGTCACGTTGATAGAGGATGTTGATGATCTAGCAGAGGAGCACCAGTTGATGGGGGACACTTCCATTTGTGTCTTGGGAGTGGTTGATCTCCATATAAAGATTGATCCAACCATACGCCTAGGATCTGTGATGCAGCATGAGTTTGTGGGAGATGACAGGAGTATGCCAGAGCATACAGTGATGAGTGATATCTCACAGAGACATGCTAAGATGTATGGTGGGATTCATAGGGGTGTACTTCCTGGTAGGGATGAGACACACTTAGGGGAGCATGCATGTGTCACTCCTTTGCAGCAACATATGGTTATGAGATCTCACCTTCACCATTTCAACAGTTGCCTGGGTGATGGGAGATGGAGAGCGGTTTACCAAAAGTTGGAGGATTTGCTTCCAATGGTACCTGATGATTGGGGTTTAGTGATGACTACAGGCAAGCAGTTATCATGGATACTGATGTACGAGCTTCTGGTCGAATCCTTGGGATTGACCAAAGCATGTGACGCCTTTCAGTCCTACAGTTAGTTGCAGATATGTCTATTATCCTTTTTCGACATGTTTATCATTGACAACAACATGAGGAGGATAGCAGATGAGCACATAGGGCTTCTAACAGTGATTAGTCTCACACAGGAGCAGTTAGAGGAGATTGGAAGTGATAAACTTCCAAGTTTACCTTGGGACCCAGGAGTCCGTTTTGTTAGCACGATGTTCATGTTGATCCCGGTTGCACCAGAGAGCCACACACTCCACCTTGGTTTGGTTTGGAGTGGGTCTACAGGTACTTGTCCTATAGAGCGAGAACTTTCCTTCCGCTTGATCATCATGATAGGGCATAGAGACGTTTGGAAATGTACTTCTTCTACATAGATGCCTTTACAGATACAGTTTCTAGACAGCAGGTCCAGTGGTCACAAGTATTTCAACTTGAGGATCCAAGAGAGGAGGATCCAATATGGATGCAGGGGACAGACAATTGTGGTCAGAGTAGTGCAGGGACGGCATGGTGATCTTCGACAGAGGTTAGCATGGGACCCAGGGATTGCAGGGTTGAGCATTTCACTGACTGATAGGGGTGAGTGGACCTTTGTAGGGGAAAGTTGTTCTAACTTTCCATTTAGCTTCAGTGTTGAGGGGAGCACATCGCTTGAGGGTGTCTCACAAAGGTCTTGCAGTACCTCATGCTGGCATCATCATGTGTAGTTGATGGAGGCCATGTGGATCTTGGTAGAGATTTGGAAGATGGACTCATTCTGAGATGAGGCCATGTGTCATGTGTAGGAGGCTCACAGGTTTGATACCTTTAAGGACTATGCTTCACAAAGTATTGCAGTTCACTTCCTGATATGGGATCCAGGGGGTGGAGTGTACTATTGTTCATCTTTGGATGGGTTCTACTATGTATCCCACAAGTGGACATGGGATCCCATGTCCACCTGTGGGATATATAGTAGAACCCACAGGACAAGCAATTTTCTAGTAGGGAGGACTGTAATGTCCCCACTTTGGGACATCATCACAGTGCAGAGGGTTATGATGACCAGAGTAGCCAGATGGAGGTTATAGCGAGTACAGGGGTTATTGAGAGGCATTGTGGGGTCCAAGTTGCATTTCTCATCATATTCCATCATTATGAGCCATTCTGCACAGGTTGGCTTTGGTTTCGTTGCATTCTGACGATTTCCATGATTTTGACTATTTTGAGCTATAAGTCAATGAGATTCACTGAAGAGGTCATTTTGGGCACATTACTTGGAGGAACCTCTCTGTGTAATAGCTCATTGGAATCGGGAGGAGAAACACTATAGGAAGGGATGGTTAGAAGTGACTTTCAGTGGCTAAGGAAGCCACAAGGAGAGATAAGGAGCTTTAGAGAGGTAAACAGGTTAATTAATTAATTAAAGTGATTTAATTAATTAATTAAATATTAATAAAATGAAAGTCACTTTAGAGGGAAAAGGTGAGCCAAAAGTATAAAGGAAAGGCAAGGGCCTCTTCTCATCATTCATGTATGTTTATCTTTTGATTTCTGGCTTCTAGCTAGTGAGCCCAACATTGGGGGTTTTGAGGGTTTGACTTAACAAACCCTAGAGGACGATTCGATGGTGAAAGATTCCACCTAGATTGTCCCAAGCTTGGTCTCGGAGCTGAAATATGCTCCCACACCATTCTAGTTCTATATCTACTCAGTTGCAGGAGGATTCCACATCAGTTTCTTGTGCAGATAGAGAGAGGGCGCACCAGTTGGGGGTTTCCAGCAAGGAGGGCACACCATTCATTGAGGAGGGATTTGTCCTAGATGAGGAGAAGGGATTCCAGGAATTCCAGGTATTGGGTTTCCTTGGCAGGTGTCTTGGCATCATTCTTGGTGGTTTTCTGGAGTCTTTCAGTGGAGGATCGATTTGTATTGAGAGTGGGACGTTTTCCCAAGAGGAGGGGGCACCATTATTTGGAGGGTAGCTAGATCCAAGGATCTAGCAGGTGCTTTAGGATTTGAGCACTTGGGTTCTCATTGCAGTGTCTTGATCTATCATTGTGGAGAGTTTCAGAGCATTTGGAGGCCTCCTTCATTAGGGCCGAATTATCTAGGGCTTTAGTCATCTAGTGGGGTGCACCATTCAGTGGAGGAGTTCAGATCTACAGAGGTTGAGAGGGATCTTGGAGATTCGGGCACCTGGGTTGTTCTTACCATCACCCGATCTATGGTTTGGCATCTTTCTGGAGATGATTGGACATCTTTGGCACTAGGGACGAATTGTTGAGGAGCTTCAGTTATCCAGCAGAGCGTGGCATCTTCCAGCAGTGAGGGGTTTGGCACTTGGCATTGGTCTTCATCTCTTATCTAGCCTTTGGAGGCTTATTTTGTATTGTCGGGAGAATTTTGAAGCATCTCATACTTGTTATCTATTGTCTATCATCTTGGCCATCTGTTGAGCATTCCAGATCGGCATCTCCATTGTAGCAGGTTCTTCTATTTTATGAATAAAGAAGATTTGATATGTTTTGGATTGTCTATCTTATTGCATATGTTTGAGGTATGTTCCATGGTTATCTCTTTCCATTATTTGCTACATACAAACATATAAACAAATCTAGACAAATAGATCAACAAACTTATTGACGAAATACCACAACCATAATTTTTTTTAAAAAGATACCAAAACAATGATGATCCTTGCATAATGGCTTGGGATCATTACACTTTCAACCATTTCCTTGTAGATCTTGAAGTTTTCAAAAGCTTCTGACTTATTCTTGAGAAAGAAAACTGCAGTCACCTTTTAAGCCCTTTGTTGTAGTTGGTCCAACTAGATCAGTATGCACAATTTCCATTGGTCTTGTCGTTGAATATTCCTTTGATTTGAACCTGGTCTTTGTTTGCTTTCCTTGTTGACAATGCTTGCATAAAGTGTTGGTTGGTTTCATGATTTGGAGCATTTCCCTGTCTTCTTCTGTTTTGTTGAATTTGACAAGGTTATCAAAATGCATGTGACCCATTCTTCTGTGCCATAGACAACTTTCATCTTCCTTTCCTAGACAACATTTTTCATTTCTAATTTCACTTAACACATATATGTTGCTTGAAGTTCTTGCAACTGTAGAAAGCAATTTCCCTGAACCTTCTTTTCTTTTCTCACACTTTTTTGAATCGAAAGTAACTTTATGACCTTGGTCACACATTTTACTCACACTTTGAAGATTATGTTTCATATCTTCTACTAGTAGAACATTTTCTTCCTTTTCATTCTTGTTCCCAATTCGGACTATGCCTTTTCCAATGATTTTGGCTGAATCATCATTTCTGAAGGAGACTGATCCATCTCTTTCCTTTTGCAATGTAAGAAACTTGTCTCTATCAACTTTCATGTGTTTTGAACACGCACTGTCAACATGCCAACGACGTTTCTTTTGCTTAGCTTGTAGAGGAGTGTGCATTCTTCATTGATATACTGATCTTTCTTTCTTATCCATGTCGTTTTCTGAGGTTCCTGTCTGTGACTGTTGTTATTCTGTTGAGTTTCTTTATGAGGGATTGCCATTCTGCAATATTTGGCCACGTGTCCAAAATTGGTACATTTGTAACATTCCACTTCAATGGTCAAAGATTCAAACCTGTTGTAACTTCTTCTTTGTGTTTCACTAGGTCTTCTTGAATAACCCCTTTGTGTATGACTCTCAAAGTTGTTATGGTTCATGTTGTTAGCTCTGCAATTTATAGCTTTATGTCCAAAATTATTACATTCATAACATAAACCAAAAAATATAGTTTGATACCTGGGATTTGAGGATCTTCTGAAAGGAGGTGCTCTTATGAATCCTTCTTCTTCTTGAGGCCTATCTGTTGGTTGTTGATTCTGAAATCTGACTCTTCTTGAGGGAGGAGTATCCCTGTAATCTTCCTTTTATATCCTTCTATCCCCTTTGATTGTTTTTTCATAACTTTTTGGATATGTTTCTTGCTCTATTGTTTTGGAGCTTGATCCATTTTCTATCTGATTGTATTCAAGTCTGGTCTTGTCAAGATGAGATTTTTGACTGCTAATAATGTCATCCAAAACTTTTGAGCTATTCTGCATATTTTTCTTTTGAATATCCTTTCTTAGTGTGACAATCTCTGCTTCCAAATTTCCAATGATCTTGTTGTTTTCTTCTAGCTTTTCTTTGAGTGCTTCTTCAATTCTTTTATCTTCTTCTATTTGAACCTTCAATTTTGTGATCATTTGTTCTAGTTCTCAAGTGTCTTTTTTCTTGTCTAGTTCTGCTTGTAGTTTCTTTTTTTTCTTCTTTTCTCTTCTGATAACTTCTATGGCACACATTAATTCTTCTCAATAGTCAACTTCCGCCTCTTCAATTTCTTCTTCGACTTCTTCACATTCTTCTTTGACTTCTTCATATTCTTCTTCGGAGTCTTCTTTGTCAGAGTGTTTTACTTCCATGAATAGAACTCTTCCTGTCTCACTGTCACTGACTTCATCTTCATCTGATGATGAGATGTCTTCTTTGGTGCATAAGCTTTTCTTGAAAATTTTCTTTGTAGTTATTTTTCCTTTATATGTGTGTTTGCCTTTTGAGTAGCCTTCATCATTTCTCTTTTTCTTATGAGGACATTTGTTAGCAAAATGACCAATACCATCACAATTAAAACAAATTAAAGGAAGCTTACCTCTATACCTACCGTTGGTTCCCTTGTTCAGTCTTTTGACG
>ML777103.1:2405097-2417645 GCA_009831015.1 Picea engelmannii | reverse complement strand
CTATTTGGAAGAGACAAGATATGGATAACAGTGATCAAAATTATATCATTTGCATTTGATTTAGATAGCTAAAGTAGTCATAAATCATACACAAATTTGATATACAAAACATGAAACAAAATGTTGATATATTGAAAAGCTAATGCTGTGAAAAAACATCAATTCTGCTCCAGTCTGTATCAGAAATCCATATCCTTGTTCTCCCACGAATGAGGATGTCCATTATTACAAAAATCATAAGTTTATATAAGTTTCTCCACAGGGTAAAACATCCCTGTGGATAATTATCAAACAGTTTTACATAATCAGGGAAAAATCCCAAAATCTACTAAACTAAGCAACTAAAATGCAAGTGAAATCCTTGAGATATCCTCCAACTGCCCATAAACTCAATTGCAATTCGAATTTACCTACAATAGGACAAAAATATCAAATTAGAAGGATATTTCAGTAACAAAATACAAAAAAAATGATCCTACAGACTTAGCTACAGAATCATCTGATTCTGTAGCTAGTCTAAATTAGCATATAGAATCAGATAGAAATCAAATGAAATCTTAAAAGAAATCAAATCCAATTATCTTTTAATAATCATCAAAAATGAATTACTGATGATTCAATTGAAATTATCATTCAAATTAAACAATATCAAAATGAATGCAATCGAAACAGAGTAAAGAATGCTCTGTTTTTAGTTACCATAAAACATGGTCAAATCTTGACAGGCTTGTTTCGTATCAAACGAAAGTAAGCAGTGAATCAAATCATATAAGATACGATATGCCACAACATAATTATAATCGATACAACTGAACACAAAATAGATTTGTTACAACTGTAATGATATACATAAAATTCATGTCGTTTTAATCAAATATGGAAGGACAGTTACGATGTGAGTATTTACACAGTCTACAAACAGGATCAGATAGTGATCGTAACTGTTGACAAGAGTAATAATCATAGACCGAGTAACAATCAGAGCAGATCGTAACTGTGTTAAAAATAGAAACAAGTCGCTATTCTGGGCATGATCATTTGCGTCCACAAATCAAATTAAAACGATATATTCGTTGCAATATCAACCGAACTGAGAACACGGTCAACCATATCATGCGAATCGAATAGTTGGATACAACAGTTATGACTTACATCTATTCGCAAATTGGTTACACCTCCACAGGATGGTATTCGAATTGTTCGTAAGATATAAAATCACAACAGTTAACTACAATTGCCAACCATATCATCTAGAATATCACCAATTCGAATCAAATATTGACTGTGTTTGAAAGTTGAATAACAGAAACAACCTGTGTTTAGACAGAGTATTCAATCGAAACTAAATTAAAAATTCAAATCTATCCTATGATTGATTGAACCAAAACCAAATCCAATCAAAGCTAATTCGGGAATTCGATTAATCAAAACAAACTTATATACAACAGTGCATGCTTGTGTTGACAGAGTAAATCCACGGTGTAAACAAGGTTTATCAATTTGTCGTATAAATAAGTGAAAGTCATACCAGTGAGGTTGATCTAGCTACGCCAATCTTGAATTGACGAATGCTGTTGCCGACTCCACATTTTTGAACAAAATCGAACCTGTTGTTCGCTGCTTCTTGTCAGTGGATGGCATCTTACCCTGTTGACTAGAGAGCTTTGCAACTTGCTCTTCCAGATCGTGAATTCTGGATTGCAGCATTGGAACATCAATGTAATAGCTTTCCAGCCATGCACCACACTGATCACACGGTGGAGCAGCTAGTTGAGATAGGACAAGAGGCGGTTTCGACGAGTCACCAGGGGTTTCACTGGGCATTTTAATGCCGGGATAATTTGGGTCATCTTGTAAACAAGGAGGTAGGTTCTTCACGAAATCATATGCTGGTTTATCACACAGACCTTCAGAATAGGGATACTCGCTTGCTAGGAAACGTTCAATTTCTGAGTCATATTCTTCACTAAGCACAATAGGATCAGGGTTGACAGGTGCTTTAGGTTTGTTTCTTGCCATGCGAGAGAATAATTGAGCATTCTTCTTGCCTTTAGAATTGGCGATGGGTTTGGTCTTGGGCTTTTTAGCCACGGGTTTGACATTCTCCACATCCTCGGTGACAGAATTGGGTAGGTTAATAGGTAAATCGGGTAGGGGTTTGGGTAGCAGAGCAGTGTAAGGGATAGGGGGTATCCACTTGGTTTCTCTCACCACAGGTTTGTCAACCTGTGGTGGGATTGACTCATCAAAATTATTACGTTTAAGAAAATCTTCCCAACAGTCCCGACGTAACCCCAAGTGACATACCACAAGCATTTTAATCAACCCAAAATGAAACAGGCTGTTATCGGCCTGGTTTCGTTTATACCTCTTGGACATTTTAAACAAACTCCTATGCAAGTAGTGAGGCATGTTTAGTTCAAAACCCATTAAAACCATAAGTAGCCGAAGTTGATACATGAAAACGAAACCATACCTGCCCTCACAGGTTATGAATTGCTTGATTACCATGAGCAAGTCGTGCCAGCGCTGCTTAAGCATGTTTGCAGGAAAACCCTTGTCACAGGAGCTCACTCTTCATGACTAAAAGAGCAATGTCCACGGGACATCCTCAACTTTACAATTTTTCGACCATCTCTGTCCGACAACAGGCAGACTGGTGGCTAGACTGAGAAATTTCTCATCGATTTCCAACTGCACATCCCCAACTTTGGCTCGGCAGCCATCGAAAGTCAATGCAAATTGTCGAGCTACACCAGGGTTATAACCATCAAACTTTCTAATGAATGGGAGCCAGCCGAATTCCTCCAGGTCGCTATATGCACCATCAAACATTAACAATGCTTGGCAGCCATTAGGTTCAGCCCTCACGATTGGAGCCATGGCTCGGGCTCATGGTAGGGTTCGGATCAAACACACAGGAGCATAATCGATATGGCTCACAACTGCAAGCGCTCAAAGAGGAGGCAAATCAATAGGCACGTGCGAAGGTGGTGGGTTAGTTCACCGCCATGCAAAACATTAATGGCACAGTACCATCCCTGTTCCATCAATCATAACCAATGTTAACATTATTCGGCCAACCCAAGGTTTATACGGTGGACAAATATATCAATGTGCCAATGTATAGTTTGAAACTACGCTCGTTCAACGTAAAATCAAAACCATAGTTTAAATATGCGCCATAGTATAATTCAAACCAAAGTAATATCAAAATGTTTTATCAACGCGCCAAGTGTATAATCAAAAATTTCCATTCAATATGAAACCAAACTCATATGTTACCATGCGTTTGTTGCACAATATATAATCAAAGTCTTATATCATTGTGACCAATGAATTTATGAATTGATAAGCTTAGAGGTTAAGATAGTAAGGATCTCATTATATAAAACAAGATCAACCATGACCCTTATGAAATCAAATATTACTCATAAATTCTCATGCTCAATACCTTATCAATCAAATAAAAGCCAAGTTGCGCAATCAAAGCGAGAGTGTCACAATTTGAAAAATGTCCTCAGCCATATAATAATAAACCAAAGATCAGTGCCTTTCAGAACATCAATGAGCAGACCACGACAATTGAAATAACGATGGAATAGTTTTCACGCTTTCAGTCGCGAAAACTAATTTGAAACGAAATTGCAAACATCGCATAGAATGAAAATATCGTCTCTTTGCAAAATGCGACAATAATTTGAAGTTCAAGAGACATAGGTGTAGGCAGCTATTAGGGCAATTAAAAAAAATTGAATTGGCTGCCAACAGGTGGTGATATGAGTTTTGTCTTCTCTCCTTGTATGTATTTCTTGTGTTCTTTAATTCCATTTGCACTGTCTTCTGTTTAAATTGGATAGTTTAAAAGCCTAGAATTCATCTTGTGATGCTCTTGGCTTAAGCAATTTAAACTGTGTTAAGTTCTTCATAACTAATTTAGAATTCATTTCATAAATGCTCTGATGCAGTTACTTGTTTCCTTCTTCTTCTTACACTCCGCAAACTACAATTTATAACTCAGATTCATCGCCTCACTTAGCCTTTATCCTCTGCAGAGTTCCACTGGCCAGTCAGTGTTTTCATTCATTTTTGTAGAAATTACGATACCCAAACGAGTATTCCTGCGATTCTCCTGATCTAACAATTTCCGCCACTTGTTAAATACAAAATCGCTTCTACTATTATTATTGCGGAAGCAATTAAACCACAATCACAACCACAATGCACAAAGTGAAATATCAATAACACACAACACAAAAGTTTTACCGGGAAAGCATAAAGCTAAAAACCCCACTATCATATATTATGTATATCATGAATCATGAAACAATCTCATACAAAACTCTAATCCAAGAGCTCTCAGTACAACACAATCGTCTCACACTGTCATACACAAATTAGCAAATACATGCGCCAATTTCCGTGTCCAGACAACCTGCCTCCTCTGCACAATCTCTGCAATCCGAATTCTCACAATCCTCTTCTTGTGATTATGAATTACTTCATTTGCACATGCTCATAAGCATATCCAATGCATGTGTGAACAAATCACAACTGATAGCCAACTTTCCCTTCCACCTGTTATCTCAACTGGTGTCCATTGTAACGACATGCATGTAGTTAACCATGGCAAGTCTTCAGTTGCATGTGAGTTAACTAATTGTGAATTAATGAATAATTAATTCACTGAACTCGCACTAATACAACTAAGCTTAACTCACTTAACTACACTTATGATTCTGTTACAATTCCAAATCTCTCAGTTATGAATGAGATAATAGATTAATATTTATCGTCTAATTTAATTAAGGAAAAACTAAATTAGACACATGTTTCTTGTTGACTTTTCAACAATTTTCAGTATTTTGACTCCATAGCTCTAAGTGTCCTTCTCCTTCCTTGCCAAAAAATTTATAACCCCCCCCCAAAAAACAAACTAAACCTAGCCATTGATATCCAAAGAAACACCAAGTGACACAAGAGAGCCCTCTCTAAGCTAAGCATGCTAGTACCCAACTCTAAAGTTGGTTTGTAGGTTACCTCTGTCATTTGTTTATCATCCGAACAAATTTACAGGGTGCTAACAAATTCATTATCCATTGACCAATTTTAATGTTTGGTCTTCTTTGGAGCCTTCTGCTCCTCATAGTCAATCTTCACATGTGATACTCTATATCTCAAAAGTAGCTTCTTATTCATCTTCTTTGGTACATGGATGTATACGGTTATGTATACAACTTGGATAGTCTTCTTCATGTTTTATCTAATATGTTGCCTCTTGCAACCATCACTACAACTCCCTTCAAGGTTATCATCTGTGACCTGCCTAGAACAAGAACAACAAGGGAGAAACAACATACAAGAATAATACTCTTCATAGCAATAGAAAGTGAAATTTTCACAATGGCTCCTTTAGAGATTTCACTTGTGACCTACCTGAAACAAGAGTAACAAGTAAGAAGTACAACCAAATGAGAGCAACACTCTTCTAGTGTTGTGATTAATCATTCCTCCATGGTAACATGAGACCAAAACACAAAGTTTTCTCTCGGAGGAGATGTTAGTTACATCTGGTAAGTGATCACACTAAGCATTTACCTCAATATTCTCACATGCTACCAAGTATAAAAATTTTCAACGATTTCTATCTCAACTATAGTGTTTTATTGGCATGTGCAAGTTTTGAATCTTATCAACTTAATCAATCAAACCCGGAACCTAGACTTTTGTCCTCAAGAATGAGTGTGTTTCTTTTCTTCCAAGTCTCCTTCACTTAAGATGACAAGTGCTTTCTTCAACCTGTCTTTTGTGCTAAGACAATATGTTATCTTGACAGAAATCTAAGTTAGAAAATAAACTATATAAACTCAACTTTAATCAACCTAAATAATTTTGACAAATGCTTAGTATGATTTCAACATATAACCTAGATTTTCATGTGGTCAAAATAATGTCATAACAAATAGATGCATATCAAGATTATCAAACCTGGGGTGCATTATTCCTCTGAATGGGTTGGATCTGAGAGACCTCTAGATCTATGATAAAATATCATTTCTCCTGCAAATACCCTTTAGAATAATAATACAGTTTAAACATATTTAAGTACTTACCTTTGATAGTATCGACAGGTAGTGGCACCATCCGACAGTAGTGGTGATAAATAAAAAACCTTTAAACTTAAAATGTGCTTTTACTTTAAGGTTAGTTGGGGATTTTCTAGGTAAAGACTTTAACCTTAGTCCCAACACTTTACAAAATCTTTCACTGCAACTGGTACTGCAACTGGTACTTCTACTGTAACTGCAACTGCAACTTATACTGCAACTGGTACTTCAACTGTAACTGCAACTGCAACTTATACTGCAACTGGTACTTGAAATGTAACTATAACTGCAACTTATACTGCAATTGGTACTTCAACTTTAACTGCAGCTGCAACTTAGGGTTTTATGAGAAAACCCTAATTTCTCAAACTTCAAATTTTGAAATTCTAATCCAGGGAGTAGATCCGTTAGACTAAGGTGAGTAGGTTGGTGCAGTCTGTTTTCAGAAAATCCAAATTTTACCCCTTGAAATTGAGCCTGCAAAAATTTGGATTGGTACTTTTGGTATTGGTTCTGGTTTTCTGGTTCCAGCCAAAACTAGGGTTTGACTTTTTGGAGTATTTGGCCACTAAAAAGGTGCGCTCAAGGTGCCAAAATATTCACTAGGGTAGGGCACACTTCCCTAGGTGGTTTTTAGTCAGAAATTCCTCTCCAATAAAAAACCCTAATTTTCTTGTACGACAACAATGACGTTTTTAATTACCGAGTGAAAGATGCTCTTGTCATTTTAGCTCTGATACCATGTTAAATTTAGAGCTTCCATTAAGTTCTTTTCAATTTACTAGACAATAATAGCATAAGCAGGATCATTGAGAGAAATACAATCACAAGATACACACCATTTATCCTGGGAAGCCCTCATGGGGGAGAAAACACAACAAAAACTTTCTTAATATAGATTGCCAATATAATGCTAAGAAGAAGACTAAACCACCAACAATCGACAAACATTGAGCATGCATCTCTCTCTCCTGCTCCTTGCAACTGCAACTACCTCCAAAAGATGCACACTAGATGAGTGACTGAGTGAGTGAACAAATGAGGAACACTCCTCACTTATTTATACTATCTAGAAGGTGCTAGGGAGGTGTCTCTTCATCAAGTAGGGTCAAACTCTTCACTTAGTGGTTATAACCACTTTAATTAGGCCTGGGGGATGACTTCTTAATTAGCTTGATATAATTAGGGTTTGACCAATCCACAAAAGGGGATTTGGTCATACATAAGCCTTGACATGATCAATCCACAAAAGGGGATTGATCTATAAGTAAATGAATCAATAAAAAATAGAATACTCTTTACAGTTACAATATTTCAACAAAAACACTTGAAAGTGTTCATTCTGATGAGGTTAGAAAGATAGGAACCATAATTTCCTCAATACAATATGGAGGTAATGAAGATAATTCAAACTTAGGTGATGTATATGACATGGACATTTGATATGATTGCAAGTTGAGTTTATCTAATAACCTTGAACCGACTTCCTTTAAAGAAGCCACTTTAATTATGAATGGAAATAATCCATGCATAAGGAATATCATGCTCTCATCAAGAATGGGACATGGAAGTTGGTGGATTCTCCATTTGGAACCAAACCAATCAGTTGCATGTGGGTATTCAAGAACAAGTACACATCGGATGGCTCACTTCACAAGCACAAAGCAAGACTTGTAACATAGAAATCAACACACTTATGTTGCTTCAATGTAGATAAAATTGGATTATTTCTATAAGCATCATAGAAAATAAAATGGTCCTCTTCTAAGAAAATTATATGTCCAATGTGTCATTTGGTTTTTTCCATTTCATCCCAATTCCAATTCATCATCCACCACCAATGGTTCTTTAAAGGAACTGATCTTGGAGACCTATGGTCTCCACACCATTTTGAATTTTGTCTACCCATATTAAGAAAGCCCGTTCATCCTTATCCTATCAATCTATAGGTAACATGCCTAGAAATGAGTCAATAAAAAAGTGAGAGGAATATGGGGAAAACATATTCTTTTCCTGGTAAAACGTTGTCCCTTCTACTATCTTATTCATTTCCTCAAAAAAACCAGCATCACTTACAATTAGTAAAGTCTTATTGATGCCTTGCACTTTGGAAAGAATATCGACAATGAACTGCAAACATTGTGGCCTATTGTGATTATCTTTGTCCATTCAATTTTCCATTGATAGGTGGTCATTCAAATTTTTGTTAGCTAGCCACTTGTTAGCAACATCTTATGGTGCATTAGCCTTGAGAAATATGGGTAGTTATGACATTTTAGTTTTGTATCTTTACATAACAAATTTTTATTAGATGAGTATTTTTGATTTTGTATCTTTACACTCCATTTTTTTTATAAATTGCGTGTGTTATTTTTATGTCTATTAATATAATATGGAGCATTTTCTATTCAATAAAATTGTATTAGAGTATAGAACTTTGACAACACAACACAATATGAATGAAAATAATAAGGTTTTATATGTTAATGTTAAGAATAGAGCACAATCAAGACAAGAAAATAACTGGTGGAAAAGGCTTTATGTCATTCTGTTTTCACATTGTATTGATCTCATGATATGAATTTATAGTAGATGGATTGGACCACTTCTAGATCTAGATCTCATTGACAACTCATCAATGTATCATAACAACACCTCATAAGTAGATAAGTATTACAACTTATAAGTAGGTGGTCTCAGACTTTGTGATTGTCTAGGGACTCACAATTTAACATTCCCCCCCTCAATCACAAGTATGAATAATGGTACCAATAAAGAAACAATAACTAGTATTGTCTTCATTTTGAAACTATTGAACCGAGCTTCGATGACGATATGACTAAAAAATCACCAATATCTAGATGTTCAATAGTTTATATGGAAGTGAACAATTTCCATGTCTGAACATTCCCATTATGTTTATTAGCATCCCAATAGTTGATTGATTGAGGAGACGAGTTTCTATGCTAGAATTCCCAAATGTTGATTTATTTTTCTGACTAATAGGACTTCAAATATTGAAGCCTCACTATCATCATTGATATCCATGAGATTGCCCCCTGTTAGGTGCAAGGTGAGAATTTTGTTGAAGTTGGTTGAAGGGATCCAAGCTTGAGATTTGGACGCTTCTATTCTTCAATAATTCATGGTTTAAGGGATCTAAGCTTGAGCTTTGGATTCTTTATGTGGTGGTTTTGTTGGTTGACCACTAACCATCTTCCATTGATACTTGAACAATGTGGTGGTTTTGGATGACCAATAACCAATTTGATTTGAATAATGTGGTGGTTTTGATTTACCACTAACCATCATCACCCCCCCCATGAAGGTGTAAGAGATTATCCTTTTCATCAATGTGATCCTGTTGTAGGAAAATTCCCCTGTGGATAGGTGAATCTCCTCTTGGATAGAAAACCAAATGTGAGGTGGATTCTCACACTTAATTAATTTCTTTTTCATGAATATTAATAATAATTCATGTGCACTTGGTATTTTGGCCTTCATGTAATATATTCCTCCTCCACGTTGACTAGGGATTGTGACATAGGTTATTCCATGGTGTCAAGGTGTATAAGACACTTATATGACACTTGCGACACTTAGGGAGAGGTACCTAGGTGTGAAAATTTCATGTGTAATAGAATGCCCCCTAAAGTGTGAGGTCATAAGAGAGAATGATGGCCGAAACACTTTACAAATCTTTAATGCAAGGGTGTGGAGTTGGAGAACCTGGAAGAAGCTGCAAACAATATTGATATATGTTCCATTTCCAAGGCAGGCATACCTATGCTCGGAAGACAATATAACTCAAAGCATGGCCACCGACCAACACACTGCAGATCCATGAAAAATATTGACTAAGGATATGGCCAACAAAGATACAATGTGGATCCATACCTCCATGACATGAACTAATCGTAGCCACGAAAAATACACAGTGGAGCTACGAGATGATAAAACATGGCCACAGACCAATACAATGTGGATCTATGTGACAATATATATATCAACATGCTCAAATGATATCCTTTGCATCCTAGGCAAAGCAAATAACATAGTGAATGCTCAACCTAGGGTCTTCGTCCCAATCCCGATGTGGTACGAATCTAGCCATGTGAATAGATGTTTTGACGTCGAACATGGTAGAAGCCACTTGATTACCGATCATTGAGGTAAACCGTTAACAAGTGCGAGAGAAATCACCAATGATGTCAATGACTCCCAAGGTACCCTAGTACATTCCAACGAATGTGAATAAATGAGATGAGGTCGAACATTCATGGAATCATCCAATCATAGGTCAATGATGTAAACCCACTGTCGGAATTGAGGAGGCCTGCCATTGAGGCATGCAGGTCCCAAGGTACTAACTATTTTCTAAGTCTAATTTCTGGATGGTGTGTTGAAGTCGATAGGAAAAGACTCTTCGAAGGAGGGCCTTAATGTATCCCCCATTAATGACACAAAACTGACATAGGAAAGTGATGTAATATGGTGAATCAAATGAGTATGGACTGGCACAGAAAATGGAAATTGGTAATACTACAGATGGATGGTTTGAAGTGAAAATTCCCTTGAACATGATGAGGCATGACAACTGACTTGGAAACATTGACTCGACGAGTACCAAGAATGTAATGTGAAGAAAATAAGAGCACTCTTCGTCTGAACAAAAAAGTATGGCAACACATGGAATTGGTATGACTCAGAGATAAGATGATTACCTAACTGTAAGACAAGACGCAAACATGTGCCATGTTCAATGATGACAAAAGTTGCCATAAAGGATTCTAAAAAACTTGACCCACTTCCTTCAATTCCCCCCCCACCCAGATAGATGAGTACCTCTTTTTAATTTAACGAGATGGAGGAGGGTAACACATGCTCGATATAACTCACCTTTGATAAGTTCTTCTTCCTTTATTTAACGAACTGGAAGAAGTAAGGGTTCGGTCCCATATGGGCCCTTCAATGTGTAATTTTTAACGAGTATAGAGAAGAAAAACTCAGTGGTTTTTCATGTTTAGAGAGTCTAAAAAGAACTTAAAGGAGACTCCAGGGTTGTCCTTTTTGGTAATGTTGTTCTCGTGAGGCGGAAAAAGAGATAAACTACCACTCGAAAGACGCCCTTTCAAACCTTTTAACGAGTGTGAAAGGAAGCAAGATCACTCGACAATATTTTCATGTTTAGAGAGTTTGAAAATAGATTAAAGGAGACTCCAGGGGGTTCCTTTTTTGTATAGCCTTTACAAGTCTAGAAAAGTGATAAAAGTATACTCGGTTACATTCTCATGTATTTACAAGCACGATAAAGAACAAAGACTAAGCTTGGTAACTTATTCTCATGTATTTACGAGCACGAGAAAGAACAAAGACTAAGATCATTCCAGAAAAAGACTACTATGTTACGATGGGGATGAACTTCGAACGAGGATCACTCATAGTAGCGTGTCTCTTTGGGGGTAGTTTTCCCCCAACTTCCTTGGAAAAAGTGGGAGGTTTTGCTTCAGCATGATGTCCATAGGTTAGAGATCTTCCCCCCAAGCATTGTTTCCTCTGACGAATCTTCTTCTTTCCTTGTTTAGGTTTCTGGTGACTGATGGAAACATTTTCACTAGGTGGAGGAAAAGAAGGCTCAATTCCTTGATCCAAAGTGAGAATTGATTGTAACGGAGGGGGGTCTGTTTCATTTTTTAACGAGCTTTATAGAGACAATGAACTATGCTCGTCGAAACCAGGTACTACCAATAGAAGAGAGGAATCGAAGGATTGTCGTGCCTAAGTCGAAATCATGTTTAAGGTGGAAACCTACACGGTGGGAGGAGAAGGCAAAGGAAAAAGGCCCATGAGCAAGGAATCCTTGAGAAGGCCTACACCTACACTCTCAAAATTATTCTATCCTAGAAAAGGGAAATTATTTGTTGCGACATTGTTGAGATCTGGAGTTATATACTCAATTTGGTCAACAATGATAATGTTTCCTTGGTGGGGAAATCATAAGATACAAAACACTGAACATGCGACGATAGTCGTTGCATAGAACCAACTATGACCAAGTAACAAATTATAATCCATGGGTGCATTGACTACTTCGATATCAACCGGAACATTCTTACCCTTCAAAGTCACTGCGAAATATTTCAAGAGTCCGTGAGGTTGGAAACCATGTCCATCAAATGCTTTCAGGGTGGTTGGGGATGAAATAAGGGTAGGAGAACCAAGGGCTCTCCAACAAGGAAAATACATGACACAAGTGGAGGCTCCCTCATTGAAAACAATATGATGGATGGTGTGTTCACTAATAATGTTAAGAACCAAACATCAATATAGCATAGAAAAACCTCAGGAAAAGTACTCAACGCCTTGAAAAAGAGATAATTTCAGATAATAAGCCTCTTCGAGGGGGCAACCTCCTTTTACCCCACTTAAATGTTCAAGTAC
>ML777103.1:2364051-2403361 GCA_009831015.1 Picea engelmannii | reverse complement strand
TGGCATGTTGGCCAAGTATCACTTTTGAATCTTGATTTTGAGGCGGTTCTGCTAGACAATATTTATTCTGTTCTATCTCCCAAGTTTCGGCCCTTCTGGGTATGAAACTTTCTTTTAGGTAGTTATCTGATATTTCTTCTCTGCAATGCCATAGGTCTGATAAAAATTGGATGTGCCAAGTGGAATTTATGGTAACTTCCTCACAACTTGCCGATTTTTTTCCTTTTCAGGAGATCTCACTTGTATAGAATGCCCTGCACAAAATAATTGATATCAAATTCTGAAACTCGCACCCAAAATACTACAGACTGTCCAAGATCGAATGAAACTAGTCCCACTCAATTTGGATACTCTGGCAAGAATTTATGATTGTTTTACCTGGAACACCTTCTTGAGACTAGTCAATAGGACTAGTCAGATACCCTCTCTTACACAAGGTGTATCTAAACATTTAAGATGACCCAGAAGTTGAAATTTTTACCATAGATACCTTACTAATTTCTGTAAATGGCCTCTAGATTTTAGGGTCTGAAACATTACAGAAAATGTTTTATAGTGAAAATTCCACAATCACTCATTTCAGGATGATTCCATAACCCTATCTTGTATAGGCTGTATCTCCAAAAGTATAAGACCGCAGGAGCTGAATTTTGAACCCAACGTACCTTGATCTGTCTACTAAATATCCTCCAAGCCGTTCCTTCTGAAACGTTGTAGAAAAAAAGTTATAGCAAAAATTCCACGATGTCTCAGATGTAGCAGTGAAACCCCAAGACCTTGAGCTTTGATACCATATGTTAAGAACCAAACATCAATATAGCATAGAAAAACCTTAGGAAAAGTACTCAACGCCTTGAAAAAGAGATAATTTCAGATAATAAGCCTCTTCGAGGGGGAAACCTCCTTTTACCCCACTTAGATGTTCAAGTACAAGATGATTCAAAATGAAAATGTCTCCTTGGTATATATAGGAGACTAGGAGGTATAATTACAACTAATGGCCTAAAGCCAACATAAATAAATAACATTACTAATATAATATGCCCTAATTAAGGGGAAATGAGCCAATATTAGGGATTAACAAATAAAAACTTGAATTTGGAATGCTAAGTGATGGGAGACTCTCTCCTTAAATTAATCCAGATTAAACATAATCAAGTTTGACCCCTCAGGATCCATTTCACCAATGGCTGACAACAAGGTTCTACATTAATTTGGAAAGTGTTGTAGAACTTCGAGGTTTGACATAGCACAAGGCGCTTGTGCCAAATATTCAACAATGTTGTATTTTTGGGAAGCGCGAGCATTTTGATTAAATACCACTTTTCGAATTACGCTCTTGGGTGGGCGCAACACTGCGTCAGAAATTGGCTTCTCAATCTGAAGAGGATTGGAAGATGGAGGAGGAGTAGAGTTAGAAGGCTGGTTGATAGCCTTCCCATTAGGATTATCACCAGGAGGAGTGTCATAGGTATTCGCACGAGTTGTGACATTAACTGTCTTAAACATGTAAACCTCAAAGGTGCTTGTGTAAGCATCCCCGTCGTGGGAATGACCTGGATTGCCTCCTTGTGGAGGGACAGGGTTTTGTGCAACTGAGTGTTGTTGCTGAACTGGTTGGGAGGTACCCCTCAGATATTTAGCAATGGCCTCACGATGAGGACAATATTTCATCTAGTGGTCTTCCTCACAAATCATACAAGGAAATTTAGGTTTCCTTGTTGGTTGAGTATCAATAGACTTAGGATTATCCTGCTCGTTATAAGATTTCTTGGATGTTCCTTTTTTCTTCTTACCTCCTGGTTGTTGAGATGAAGAGGATTGGACCGCATTCACCTCGGAGGTCTGAGTAGGAGTGGAAGTAGTTGTGGTGTTTGGAACAGGATTAGATTATAGAGCAAGTCTTGACGGATCATTTGAAGGGCGAGGAGCATTAGGGATCAGATTATAAAGTGTTTCAGACTAGGATTAAACCAAATACAAATACTGTGCACGACTGATAGCCTGCTCCTCAGTAAATATATTTCCCATAGCAACATCGCGGGCTATGGGGGGAAAGAGCGACTTTTTAAACCAATCTGCGAGGAGTTGGTCCAAAATTGGAGCTTTAATCAACTGTCTCCATCGTCTCCACTCATGAATATGATCAGAGATGTGGGTGGAAGAGGATTGTCAGAGAGAGGTCAAAAGTTCTGTACCGGTATAGTACCGTATAGGCAACTGAAAATGTGTCAGGAAAGCCATGGAAAGAGAGTTAAAGTCGACAAAAGAGCTACGCGACAGTTCAATGTACCATTTTGCTACCGCACCTGTAAGTGTTCTCTGAAAAAGTCTAAGATGAATGGAATTGTCCATCAAAGAGTTGGAAGAACACCATAAATGGAAATTCATAACATGATTGTTAGGGTCTTCCCCAAGTTTTCCATCAAATTTCGGAATGTCGGACAATAATTTGGAAGGGATGGTGGGACAAAACGAGGCATGAAGGATGGGATCGTTTGTTAAATGCGACATATATGGAAGATCTAATGTAGCCAAGAACAGTAGTTGTCAGTTAGGTTGTTGATACTGGTGATAACTATATTGAGTAGGAACACCAATAGGACCGTATCCAGGTTGTGGCGAGGTGACAAAACTAAATGGTCCTCCCATATAAGGTGGTTTTCCAAGTTGTCCACCTATGTAAGGTGGTTGTCCTGTTTGTCCACCCATGTACTGTGATTGAACAGGTGGACCTACTGCATACTGCGGTTGACCTGTTGGTCCCCCTATGTATGGTGGTGGAAGGGACTCTTGTGTTTGAATCATGGAGTTTACAGATTGATAGGGCATAGTTCCTTGTGGAGGAATGCCCACCAGATTGGGTTGAGTCCACAAAGGATTCACAAATCTTGGATATGGATGCCCAAGATACAGACCAATGGTAGTATGGATAGAAGGACTTGCATGAGTGGTTTCCCCCCATGCTGGTTGATGTTGCAACCATGTAGGTTTTCCCCCAATAAAAAGTTTCCTTGTAGATGAAGGTTTCCCCCTAACTGAAGGTTGACCTCCCATTGAAGATTGACCTCCAATGTAGGGAGTACTAATCTGTGATGTGTGATATGGAGTTTGAGTAGCTTGTGTAACCATGGTTGTATGAACCGCTTGAATTCTATCCATTTGACCTATGGGACGAACAAGTAAAGAACTTGGCATGTGCATGTGTGGAAAAAAAGAAGCAGGAATATTACCTGACTTGGGTGCCAGAGGAGATGAATGTGCAATTGGTTGAGTCAGGGACACCTGGGTCAATGATGTTTCTAGTAAACAATAAGCACTAGAATTATCAACTATGAGAGTTATGGAAAGAGATGAATTCCAAAGTCCTTCAAAAATCGGTAGGTTCATGCCAAAAGATGATGTAATGGTTGAACCGGGCGGTAAGTGATAAGAAGAATAAGAATCAATGTATCTTGTGGATGGTGGATCAAAGAGTGGTTGGCCAAGTGGATCAATAAAAAAAGGATTTACAAAATATGCCAAGCTTTCTACGAAGGTTGGGACTGGTTCTTCAATGTGATTGCCACTTCCAGGAGCGATGCTCCCAGTTTCATAAGTGTGATCGACAATCACTGCTTCGTAAGAAAGATTATGTTGTGGTTCCTGAGTGTTAGGTTCCATACCTTATATACTATGAAAATTATGATCCTAAGGCCGACTATGCAAAACAAAGAAACACACACCTATGAAAACTAAAAGAAATCAACAAAGCAACAACGGATTTTAAGGATCTTCCGAAGACAGGATATCAAGCTGCCAGCGAAGAAGTGAGATTCAGTTACCCCGAACTCCACATAACAACCCTTCTCGGTGCAAGAAACCCTATCTTTTGTGGGATCACCCTCCAAGGGTACTGAGAGTGTGATATGACGCTTTCCCCAGGTATCGTGGGAATCCCCCCACAGTCACCTCTATAGATACCTAGGAAAGGCCAATAATGTTACCAATTTGCAGTCAGCCTCTGGGGGGCTACAATCAACAATCGAGACCGAACGTATGGGAAGGATATCAAAGTCCGAAGTGCTTAAAGAGAACTGAAGAAAAGTGGACCGATAGGACTTCCGAGGACTCCGAACGGATTCAGAGTTCATGAAGCACTGAGACCAAATGAAACAGTGGTTTCTCAAGAATAGACCCCAATATACGATCTTTCCACTATGATTGGTTAAGCTTTGGAGGGGTAATCTCCGCTGATATTCCACACACAACCTCATGTTTATCCCCTATGTGAGAGGGGGTTCCCATCTATGATTATACGAAAGTTGGATTTAAACTCTCTTTAATTTTCTACAGTCTCTTTAGTAGTCTTGGAAGATTTACTCACTTCACCTAGTCCAAAGACTCTAATCCTAAGCTACTGTTGGTGTGCTAAAAACAAAATATTCGAATTGATTTTATTAGCGCGTGGTTGATTTTAATGGATTTTAACTCAAAGGGTTCACGGAGATGAAACTGGTGATGTGTAAGAGACTCGAATCCAATAGTATGCAAAAGAATGATATGCAGTTCTTTGTTTCAATGAATTCTATGTATGGGAAGGAGAAGAGTTCTATTCTTTCTAATCACAAGAAAACACTCAAAACAATGCAACTTTCAAATCTGAGATCAAGGAGATGCCAAAAGATCAAGCAAACTTTTTAAAAAACTGAAATACTTACGCAAAAATAACTATTTTTCCAATCATAAACCAAATAAAACTTCCGAATGAATGTAAATTTTCTTCATTTGATTAACTATGCAAGGAGATATGCAAAATTTTTTCTTCTATACTTTCAGATGAAAGCGATCTAAGTTGGATAAAAAGAACTACGAAGCAAAAAAAATCAAACAAAGTGCATTCAAAGTGGTGAGGTATGAAAGAAAACAAGTAGAAAATTGTTCTAAAAATAACTCAATCAAGGATTCAACAACTGACAAACATTCAAGGAGTATAAGAAAATGCAGAGAAGAATCCAAGAAAAGACAGCGAGAAAGAGAAAATACTCAAATTGTCCCGACAAAACAAGCAACTAGAAAGGGAAACTTCACATTTATGAAAAAGTTTCAAGCCAAAATCAAGACAATAGGAAGTGATAAGTATCAAATATAAATCCAAAAAACTTCAAAAACCAAAGTGCAAACCATGTAAAGGACCTCTGCAAAACAGGCTGCAAAAATATGAGTAGAAAAAGGTAGAAAACCTCAAAAAGGGAGATCAACGCTCCCTAACACAAGGGAACATAGCACTGTATTTATCTGTAAATATCTGAAGGGGAGCACTGATTAGAGATAATCTATCTGATATGGCCTACAGGGGAGCACTACCCTTCCCAGAAACTCAAAAGCAGAGCCAAAAAATGCAGAAAAACTCACCCAGAATTCACAGAAATTGGTGAAAATGCTAGGGAAGATGGGATAAAGGTAATGGATCATGAAAAAATAGTAAAAATGATTTAAAAGGCGGGAAAAGGGCAGGGAAAATCAAAGGAAAGAAAAATCAGTGTCGATCCCAGTGGAGTCACCAATTTCTGTTGTAGGAAAATTCCCATGTGGACATGTGAATCTCCTCTTGGATTCTAGACCCCTATACCAAGACAGAAAACATGCTAACATTGTACACTAACATTCCTTTGAATCTAACTAAATAATCAGAAAGAGAAGGAAAATGAAGAAAGTGTGATGCACCTTATTCCGATGTTTTTCCTCGCTGCTCCAACTTGAGCTTGATCTCCGAGCTCCTTAGCACTGTTTGACACTTGCAATGCAATGGACAACGAGACAAAGAACTCCTACTCTACTCGATAATATTAGTCCAATCAAATCCATCTATAAGACAAAAATATGTAAAGATACATAGGTTAGAAGGAAATAGGCCAAGAAATATATTAATATGAGAACTCAATAAGATTACTTACAGACTGTAGATGCAGTTGCAACAGCTTCCCCAAGTCCTCATCGTCCATCCCTTGCACAAATATCCCAAAATAATAGGTTCGATATCCTAAATGTTTCTCCCAAGACCATAGTTTTGATACCTCTAATCTCCACATTCCTTCTCAGAATCAAAGGTTTGATACCTCAAAATTTCACCATTCTCCTCTTCTCCATGGAAAGCCCTCATTATATAGGATTTGGAAGATAAACCACCATGGAGAGGATCACTCATCAGATCCACTAAAACGGGATCTGAAAGATATTTACGGAGAAAACATCTCTTAATGATTTTAGGGAGGAAATATCTCTGAAGGATTTTAAGGAGGAAATATTTCAACCATCCATGAGATCCCCCACCTTCCCCTAAAAAATAGGAAACCAAATGTGAGTTGGATTCTCACACTTAATTAATTTATTTTTCATCAATATTAATAATAATTCATGTGCACTTGGTATTTTGGCCTTCATGTGATATATCCCTCCTCCAAATTGACTAGGGATTGTGACATAGGTTATTCCATGGTGTCAAGGTGTATGCAACACTTATATGACACTTACGACACTTAGGGAGAGGTACCTAGGTGTGAAAATTTCATGTGTAACAGATCCCCCCTTGAGGCATGGAGAGTGCCATCTTTGATTCACATTTTAATTTCAAAGAACATATAGAATTGGACCTAGATCATGCCCAAAATCATCTCGAATAGGTTTTTGAAATATTTTTTCTTTTTTCATTTCTCCATGTAGTTATGGATTTACCTTTGTCTTGACTAGATGGTAAAACTTATGCAACTTCTTTACTTGTTGATTCGAACTCCTTGAATTTATCCATCCATAATGAATTGTTTTCTTAATCTTTTTCTTATTTCGACACTTTTCTGAGATGCCCAAAATCATCTCGAATAGTTTTTTGGAATATTTTTTCTTTTTTCATTTCTCCATGCAACTATGGTTTTACCTCTATCTTTACTATATGGTAAGACTTATGCAACTTGTTTACATGTTGATTCCACCTCCATGAATTTATCCATCCATAATGAATTGTTTTCTTAATATTCTTCTTCTTTCGACACTTTTCTGAGAGATGATTGGTCTTCCCACAATGAAGACAATGATGTATATCAAAACATTGTGTCTCCAAGTGACAAACTCAATGACAATGTTGGAACTTATTACCAATATTATTCACTTCTTCAAGAAATCTTGCACTCACAAACTAAACTGGTTTGGAGTAATTCGATATATGAAAGTTGTTTCCTTTTTCATATCCTAAGCCATGCCTATGTTTGTTGAACAACAATTTTTACCAAGGTCTGGCAATCATCTTGGAAAGATCATTTTTGTGAATCTTGACTTTGTTCTTTTCTATATTTAGTTTTGCTACTGCTGCTACTGCTGTCATTTTGTGCTTCTTCTTGGGACTCATCTTTGAAAAATATTTCCTCTATCAATTGAATGGAATATATCGTATCTTATGTGTCCACTGTATTAGTCATCAAGTATTTTGTAGCACAATTAGCATCAACCATCTGTATTATGTCTTGTGTGTCACAAGTCGGAAAAACCTTTTGCATGATCTCATTTGTTTCACATGTTGCATCAAACTTTTGGATAAGATTCTCTGTATCACATATTACATCAATATTTTCTATTAGATACTCCAAGTCAAAAAATTTCATCAACATTTTATATGAGGTTATTTGTTGCATATGTTGCATCAATCATGTCATCAATTTGATTCTTCCTTTCTCTTAATTTTATCTGAAGCACATCAATCAATTGATCCTTCATATCTATTTGATATTGAAGATCAATAAACCAATTATGCAATTCATGTTTATATTCTTGTAACTCTTTTATTTCTTGAGAGGAATTTTCTAAACGCTTTCCTTCTTTACCCATTTGTTATTATTCTCTCGCTCACTTGTCATGCTCGCTTGTACTCGCTTGCTTCCACTTCTTTATTTTATATCACACCTTCTTGATTTGATTTCACCTAGGGTGTCTCTAACTACCGATCATGCACCATAAAGTGTGATTACAATGACTAACTTTGATGACTTACCTAACCTCCTTATCCAATTTCAAGCAGGTCTTGATGATAAAATTCATATTTAACTTTTGACTTAAAAGGGGTTAGGCACTTTACCTTTTGTACAATTCAATGCTCAAATTCAATGATTTATAATATAATGATCAATTTAATGATTCAAAATACTAGAGGAAATTTTTTCTCTCTCATTCCATGATTTTAATTCCTAATTGCATCATTACCCTTTATGAGCACATAAGAATAGAGATATCATTGATGATAGTAAGAGATATCAATAATGGTAGTCTTTCTTCATCTCCATGAATTTATCCATCCATAATGAATTGTTTTCTTAATTTTCTTCTTCTTTTGACACTTTTTCGAGAGATGATTTTTCTTCCCACAATGAAGACAAGGGTGGAGATCAAAACATTGTATCTCCAAGTGACCAACTCGATGAAAATGTTGGCACTCATTACCAAGATTCTTCACTTCTTCAAGAAATCATGCACTCACAAACCGAATTGGTTTGGAGTAATCTAGGATATGAAATTTGTTTCATTTGTCATATCCTAAGCTATGCCTACTTTTTTTGAACAACAATTCTTCCCAAGGTTTGACAACCATCTTGGAAAGATCATTTGTGAATCTTGACTTTTTTGTTTTGTATCTTTACTTTTTCTATTGTTGTTGTTGTCATTATGTGCTTCTTCTTGGGACTCATCTTGGGAATATCAAAGTTATCAATGATGATAGTTAGGCTTCAATATTCGAATCCCTATTAGTCATAAAAACCAATCAACATTTGGGAATTCTAGCTTAGTAATTGGTCTCCTCAAATCAATCAACTATTGGGATGCTTTAATCAATATAATGAGAATGTTAATACATGACAACTGTTCACTTCCATATGAAGTATTCAACATCTAAATATTGGCGTTTTTCCAGGTATATCTTCATCGAAGCTCAGTTCAACAGTTTCAAACTGAAGATGTTACCAGTTATTGTTTCTTTACTGGTACCATTATTCAGACTTGTGATTGAGGGGGGGAATTTTAGACTGTGAGTCCCTAGACAATCACAAAGTTTGAGATCACCTACTTATGAGTTGTAATCCTTATCTATTAATGAAGTGTTGTCATGATCGATTTATGAGTTGTCAATGATATATAGATCTAGAAGTGGCCCAATCCATGCATTATAAATTCATATCATGAGATCAATACAAAGTGAAAATAGAATCGTTTAAATCCTTTTCCAACAGTTCTTTCCTTGTCATGCTTGTGCTCTATTCTTAACAGTTTATATGTCAAAGTTTGATTATAATGTTGTGATATATTCTTGGGGATATCAACATGACTCATGAGTAATAATAATATAATTTATTCTATGAAATAATAGAGTTTTATAGAATTTAATATGAATTATTATTTATCAAAATTATTTTGATGTATGTAGCTATGAGTATTTGATGCATTGTCTCACATGTGTTAGAAAAATCTTATCCCTTGCATTTAGTATAAAAAATTAAATAAATAACAAATATATTTAGAACAAAATTGAATTGTTTTATAAATATTGCCAATAAGAATTTGATAGATAATATATTTTGAAGCATTGGGAATATGTTTTTTTGTTCATATAAAACATTTTTAAAGGGAAATAAAAGTGGAGTTGTTTTGTTATTGTAAACACTTTAAAAAGAAACATAAAAGTGGAGGTATTGATAAATCACATTAAAGGGGAAATATAAAAGTGAAGAAGGTAAAGATTTAATAAATCACATTAAATATAAATATAAAAGTGGAGAAGGTGAAGATTTATTGGTGTTTAATCAATGTTTTTTTGGGGTTTGGTACAACAGGTAAAATCATGAAGATGTTTGTCCATTTTGCTTGTTTTATGAGAAAAAAATTTATATTTTACAAAACTTGTAAAGAATTTTGTTATCTTTCTACTAACTATTTTTCAATTTTTTAAATCATGAAGTTGTTTGTCCATTTTGCTTGTTTTATGAGAAAAAAAATTATATTTTACAAAACTTGTAAAGAATTTTGTTATCTTTCTACTAACTATTTTTCAATTTTTTTTTATTGAGATTTGATATGTCAATTTGGAAATTGTTGGACAGTATGTTCCTTAAAAATGGAGGGAATGATAATGAGTTATGCTTTTCACCAACAATGTATCTATTATTAAACATTTGTTTTTGACAAACAAAATATACTGCAACAATCTACAAAGTCTCTATTTTTTTATGACTATAGTTTTGAATCTAACGAATGAATATTATAATTTCTATAATTTTTTGAAGTTGACCAATCTAAAAAAGTTGCATATTTTAAACACATGTTCCCCCCCATGTATCTATCTTAATTTTTACTTAAAATTAAAATCTAAAAATACCCTTTTGAAGAGAACAATTTAATTATATTGAATATAAATTTTCCATAATTTTCCACTGTGTATTTTTAGAGATATGAATTTTTCATTTCACTGAATCATAATGTCACCTGAAAATATTATGCAGTGATTTATTTATAAAATTAAATAAAATTAGATAAAAACAATGAAAATTGAAACACATTATATCCAATGAAAGTAGATTCAATTTAAAAAATGTTGATATCAATTTCGAAACCAAATTTTGAGTATTTGTAGGAGTTCACTACCTCCAAAGTTCAAGTAAGCTGGCAAGAATTCACAATTTCTACAAACAGTCCCATTTGCAGGTTTTCGACCGAAATATGCTTTCAGTCGAAACCTTTTTTTTTAACTGAATCCATTAAAAATAGATGGATACCTAACCTTTCGGTCGAAAAGTAGTTTTTTCGACCAAAGGTGGGTGAGAGAATTTCATCGGACGGAAACAAATGAAGGGACACATTGTTTGGTTTTGGTTGGCGTGAAATCATATAAATACGCTTTTGTCCAAACCAATTTTACACAATTCAGTCGCTCATTTCATATTTTCTCATATGTGGAGCCCCAAAGAAAAAGTTTAGAGCATCTTTTTCGCTATTTGGAGGATCTTTTTCATTGTTTTGAACAAGGTTCTTTCTATTTTTTCAACTTTGTTGATGTTTTGAATGGAAAAAAAATATCTTCTTGAAGTTCAAGTTTTTATTGAGGTAACAATTTATATATTGAATGCTTTCTTGAACATTTTTTCAAGGTGAAGACTTACTTGAACATTATTTCCAAGGTGAAGGATTTCATAAGAAATTTCTTATTATATCAAAGGGATTTTTTTAGAGCAATTTTTTAAAAACATTTCCTATCAAATTATTGATATTATTTTTGAATAATTTTTGTCACAATGAAGTTTTTCTGAAACTATGTTTTTCAAAGATCAAAAGTTTTTTAAAATTTTCTTTAAAATCGAATTTTTATGCAAAATTTATTGTAAAAAAATTTCGTTTATTGAGAACTTTTTTCAAAATCTTTTACAATATGATTATAAAATCTATATTTTTATTTCCTTTTATTTTGTGTTATAAAATGTTGAATTTTTTAAATTTTTTTATAGATAACTATACTCATGGGAAACAAAAGTGGGCGCAAGAGAAAATTTGATCACACTCGAGATGAAAATCATCATAACGAACAAAGGAAAGAGATTTATTGGAGAAAGAAACGAGAATGTGAAAATATTGAAGAAAGAAACGATGATGATGTAAATAGATATTTTCAACAAGAAGAAGTCCAGACAGGTATGCATACATATTGTCTAGATTAAAAGTATAGAATTCAAATTTAAATTATTGTATAATATAATTGATTGTAATTTGGATTTGATATTTTTCAAAAAATAGAAATAGATTTGCCTCATAACGTTGATGAAGTCATTGAAACCAAAAATGAAGCATAAGTCGAATCAACTATAGGCATATACATAAATTTAGATAATGAAAGATGAACACTTGCATAATTTAGTGAATTTATGTTCGGGTTTTGTTATTAATATAAACTTTAAATTGAAATATGCAGGAGAATCTATCAACATTTATGATGGAATATTAGAAAATGTTGATACTGACAAATTTGGGAAGAAAGAAGCTAAGTATTATATAAGATATGGTGTTAAGAATATGTATAATACTTTTTTCAAATATGAATCAGTAACAATACAAGCTCAACTTTTTCTCTGTCTAACAAAGTCAATAAAGTTAAAAGAAACTACATCATTATTTGGTATTCAAAAGTTGACAAAAGATACAAAGGTGAAACAGAATGTCTTTGACAATATAGCTAGCGCATTAAAATCTTTTGGAAAATCTAAAAAAAAAGATGTTAGTGCTGCACATAGAGTGATACAAACAACAATTGTTTCATCTAATAATATAAAATATCGTTTGACACAACACATGGAAAAAGTGATGGGAACCTCAAGAAAAACATTGTACAAACATAGAAAATTTTGATTGCAAATAGATGCAAATGATGAACTTACTTGTTGGATAATTATTTCTAGACAACCCTACAAAGATAGACTTGTAGAAAATGTTAAAGAATCAGACCATAAATTTTGGTTGATAGAATCTAGTGTTTCACCACACATAAGGGATGTGTTGTGACTAAGAATAGCACGAAAACAATATGAAGAACATAGAAAACATATATTTCTAATGACAGAAATATAATTGTTAAATAAGTTCAAATAAGAGCACAAAGAAGTTAAAATTTCCATCAATACATTTGTGTAACAAAAAATATGGTTTGTTAGACCCATCACTTTTTGTGACACTTATTGTTGTCGTTATCATGTGGAATTCGAGTTATATTAAGACACTTTTCTTGATTTTGGTAAAACTTTATGGGAAAGTTCACCTCCTCTTTCCACATTCCGTGCTTTTATACCTCAAATTCTATGTGAAAGAGAAGGTGAAGAATTATTTTACCAAACAAAATGTGTTGGTGGTCCAAAGAAATGCGATCATTATGGAAATCTAAGTTTGTTTCACTCAAAGTATCCTATTGATATGAATGATCAATCCTTGTCTAATATAACAATCAATTGGAAGAGATATGAATATATCAGTAGCCCAGATCCACATTCTTCAAATGTTATTTCCAAAAGGATTGATTTGAAAGTAGATAAAATATGTGTGATAGATTTTTTGAAGAATTTTGTTGGCACAGGGGCAGATCCAGGGTTCAACGCTTCAACAACGCACCAAAAAAACCCTAACTACCGACCCTTTCGGCAACACCTGTGAAGTAGATGAAGTCTCACCTGAGGTAGAGGCAGGGGAGGTTGCAGGACTCAAGTGTCTACAACCTAGCTGGGACACAGATCTGTGATCACAATGCTAAACAGAGAACTTAGTAGTTAACCTTCATTAGTATTTAACCCTTATTCACATCGCAGGTAAAACCCTAATTACAGAGCAACGCAGTAATCAACAAGATCCAACATACACAAGCACTTAGCACATATAGATAGATAAGATCTAGCATTCATTCACATTACTAAGCACTAAGATACTATATCAGTTACATCCAACATACATGAAGATAAAAAAACTAAGCATAAATCACATCAATCACACAAAGCAACCATAAAATAGGATATACGTGGTTCACCCCCAGCGTGGGGCTACGTCCACCGAATCTTCTTCTTCTTTATTATCTTTTGTTAATCGCCTTACATGCACAGAGCATAAAAACTAACTCTACATAGGACAAGAGATCTGCACACACCTCACCAGATCCTCCTTGCCCAAGCTTGGCATAGAAAAAATCCTTACACAGCCTCTTACAACCACTTGCACTTAGCTCTGCAAGTTCTCAACACATAGTATGCACAAAGCATTCAAGACTATTCGCACTTAGCTAACATTAGCACTAAGCCATCTTCCATCTCTTACATCACCTAGCTACTTATTTATACATTATAAAATATGCCTAAACATTGGTAAGACCCATGGGCCGACATCCCATACCCATTACATAAACCCTAAACCCAAAAATCCCACAAAAGGTGGCGAGATCCCGCTATCTCCGCTTCGCCTGGGCGCTCTGTCTTCGACCGGCATGTTGAAGTACCAAAAAATGTCAAACACGACCAAAGTTTCCACAAAAATTGGTTGAGGGCTTCCTATGAGGTCAGGGTCAGACAGTTCGGTTTGGTTGACTGGTACCAGGAATTCTTCAGGCCACTCAGTGATTTCCTCCATATCTTCCTCAATGAGTTTATAATAAGACTGGAGCTCTTCTTTATGTTCATCTCTGTGTGTAGTGATATATATGAAGTGTCTGTCTGCGTGAAATTCACAAATGGCCTGAACCAATGCAATGTAGTCGACATCATGTGAGGGAAGTATTCAATGGCCCTCTTTAGCTGCAAGTAGTAGGTGTGGAACACCGCGTTTGAATGCCATTGTTTTTCCATGTCGCTCAAATACCATAGTGTAGTGAACTTCACAGCTAGTGGTTCAGACGACTCAATTTCAGGGAAGGTCGCTCCTGCTGACATATCCCAAGCACTAAAGGTGATGAGAATCAACAACCAACTGAAATGAAACTCATAGCCCTGATCCTGAGCTTCACGATAGTGTTTCTCTAACTGGTTGACAAGGTATCTCACCTAGTTCATTTGTAGCCCTTCAACACATTTACCTGCGAGGTCGACGACGAACCCTATGACCTGCATTGGCCTATTCTTTCTGACAAGATTACCAGTAATCAACTAGAAAGCTAGGCGCATTGTGCCATTATGAATGGAGGCTACCTTATATCCCCACTTCCATTTTTCTACATCTTCATAGGTGTCTTTGATTCGGTATGCCAGGGCACGGTCTGTAGCCTTCCCTAGGTAAGAGTCCTGTGGGTCTGGTCCTTGCATGCTTAATTTGATGATTTGGTGGATCAATGCCAGATCTACTGTGATACGCCCGTCTAACCATAGGTAACCGCCATGGAAGCACGAAAATAAGAGCTTAATGCACACGTTAACCTCCTTATGTCTTCCGAAATGTGGTATCTTCATCACATTGAGGATCGTGGACCTCACAATGTCCATGGTCCAGGGATGGGGGATTATCTTTGACTTCTTCCCCCTTGTCTTGGTCAAATACCTGTGTGGTGCGAGCATGCTAAATTTCTTGTGGTCTCCCAAGTTTAAGTCGCTTATCTTCAACGTTAGAATCCTCTCCAACTGTGGTTTAACTACGTGTATCCCATTCGGGATGTACGCAGTGATCAATGTGTAGTCGAAGTCCCTCGGGACGCTGTCATGACTCACCACGCCACCCAAAGATGGGATGTAGTCGGGCATGACTGACGGAATGAGCTTCGCATTCGCCAAGTCATCAGACTATGCAGATGATGGGGATGCTTCTAATCCTCGCTTAGATGAAGCCTGCACTCCTGTGGACATGACCTTCTCAGCCATAAGGTCAATGAGGATATCTTTTACAGAATGCTCTACTGTACTGAATTCGTCTGACATACACACTCATAATCGGATAGCTCAAGTAGGCGGACAAACACTAAAGGAAATCGGATCTACGACAAGGTCACAATAAGCATTGCATGAAAGAAACTAGTTCTCTGGGGGCTCTGATAATCACAATTGGCAAAAGTGTCCACGATAAGATATTCAGCGGGTTAAATAGATAACATCGTAACAGATTCTTCCAATGGGAGGGAACACCTCAATCAATGCGATTCCAACCATTACGACGTGGTCCCAATGGTCCAAGGGAAATCATTCTGGAAATAACTACGATTCTAGCCATTCTGGAGCATCGTTCTAACAGTCGGGATGCCTGCAACAGTTATATTGCTCCGCCATGGAGAAGTTCCAATTTGCGTTGTTCTGGTATTCCGACGAGGTTTGAGTTCTACAAGCCTTCCTTTCGCAAAGTCCTCTCTGGAACCTCCTGAATTTCTCTAGTTTTTCTTTCTTCTTACTGAGATTTCTAGCTTTCTTTCCCATGATTTGCATCTCTAGATTTCTTTTTCCATTCTTGTTCTTATCTCCTTTTAGCATATTAAATTCTCACTACTGAAGGTCTTTCACAGGTAATACTTCTTCTCTCACGGTTTCTGTAGTCGGTGCCCTACTTTCCTTCATGGATAGGTTCTTTATGACTTCATGCGTTCTTTCAACTTCGACAGCCAGGTTGCTGGCCCTCAGTAGCTTCAAATTGTCCTCTTGTTATTGTATTAAACGTGCTATTTTCTTAGCCATGAAATTCCTTAATTCTTTCTTTTTCTGTTCTAGAGGTTCCTCCTCTTCTTTCCTTCGGATTTGATCTTTCTCAATCCATGTCTTACCTAAAAAAAGTGGAAATGGGGCACTGGTCTCAACAAACTTAATAACCTCGAATTCTTCTTCTGTCGATGTTCCATGAGAAATCATAGGTACATGAGTAAGTCTTCCACATAGGGTTATCATCTTTCCTTTAAGCAATCCTATTCCTCCCAATGAAGGAACCATAGCAGACTTTCCTAAGATTTCCCAAGTTCTTTCTATCATGATATTCACCTGTGTTTCCTCATCTAGAATATAGTCTATGTCGAAGTCTCTGATTCTCGTCTCTATTTTCTCTTTCTCTTTCAATATCTTTGATAAACTGATGTCTCTATGATCATTCATTGTTTCTTTCATCTACAATAATATAGTCTTTGATTATTTCTAGTTCTTTATCATATACTTATCTTCTTGACCTTCCATATGGTTTTCTTGTCTCGTATTCATCTTTCCAACCTTAACAGTCATTCTAGGGAAATCCAAAACTTCATGAACAACAAATTTACAACAAAGGCAAACCGGACCTCTACCAGGGAATTCCTTAGCAAGATGTCCCAGTCTTCTACAACTATAACAAATATTCAATCCTCTCTTTCTCTTAAACTATCCCCAACCTTTCCTGTACTGTGCACTGGGATCATAGTGATGCACCTGCAAAAAATTCTTTCTAGGATCCTGCATCCACTTGTTAGTCCAACAATTCTTTCTATGGATAGGAATAACATATATTTCACTATTTCTATTAGATCTATTCATATCATATCTTCTTTCTTCTATCCATGCCCTAGTTTTTAGGCTAGGAAAAAATCTATCAAACATACCCAGATCCATTCTTTCGAAACAAAACTTTCCACTTATCTTACCTTTCTCAGAGCACAAATCTTCAAGATCTTACCTCTTTTCTTCAGACCAAACTTCTCTTCTTAGCATAGAGCCTCACAAATCAAGTAGAGTACTGCGCACTACAACGACAGATCTATGCATAGAGATTTCTCTTTTCCTCAGTTCCCAACAATCACAATTTCGGTCCCGACAACGGAACCATTTTTTGGCACAGGGGAAGACCCAGGGTTCAACGCTTCAATAACGCACCAACAAAACCCTAACTACTGGCCCTTTCAGAAACACCTGCGAAGAAGATGAAGTCTCACCCGAGGTAGAGGCATGTGGGTTGCAGGAATCAAGTGTCTACAACCTAGCTGGGACACATATCTGTGATCACAATGCTAAACAAAGCACTTAGCAGTTAACCTTCATTAGTATTTAACCCTTATTCACATCGCAGGTAAAACCTTAATTACAGAGAAGCACAATAATCAACAAGATCTAATACATCCGAGAACTTAAAACATAGAGATAGATCAGATCTGGCATTCGTTCACATTACTAAACACTAAGCTACTATATCAGTTACATCCAACATACATGAAGATAACAAAACTAAGCAGCTACGTCCACCAACTATTCTTCTTCTTTATTATCTTCTGTCAATCTCCTTACATGCATAGAGCATCAAAACCAACTCCACATAGAACATGAGATCGGCACGCACCTCACTAGATCCTCCTTCCCTGAGCTTGGCACAACACAAATCCTTACACAGCCTCTTACAGCCACTTCGACTTAGCTCTGCAAGTCAACACATAGTATGCACAAAGCATTCAAGACTATTCACACTTAGCTAACATTAGCACTAAGCCATCGACCATCTCTTACATCACCTAGATACTTATTTATACATTACAAAATGGGCCTAAACATGGGTAAGACCCATGGGCTGACATCCCATACCTGTTATATAAACTCTAAACCCAAAAAGCACAGAAAAGGTGGAGAGATCCCACAATCTCCACTTCGCCTGAGCACTTCGTCTTTGACCAACATGTCAAAGTACCAAAAGTGGTCAAACACGTCCAAAGTTTCCACAAAACATGGTCGAGCGCCAACAAAGTTTGAGGAAGAAATCTATAAATACACCAAGCATTCACATAGATCTTGATGGAAAGAACTAAAATTCAAAAAATCCCATGAAGTGTTGCCACCAGGGACAATTTTGTCTGTAGTTGATCTTGCAGAGAATTACATGTTGGAATATTGAGAGGGGGGGGTGAATCAATATTACTCTTTTTCGAAAATTAGCAGTTACTTTTATATTTTATTGATTACCACAATAGATCAACAATGAATTTATATGTAAAATCAATTATACAAATATATTTAACATGAGTTACAAGATTTTATAATGAATAGTGAAGGACACCAATCCTTTTTAGAGCACCAAATCTAGGAGACACATATCCCCTTCTTTAGGGCACCAACCCTAGTAAGCACCAACTCTCTTGTCTTTAGGGAACCAAACCTAGGAAGCACCGAATCCATTGTATTTAGGGCACCAAAACTAGGAAGCACCAACTCCCTTGTATTTAGGGAACCAACCCTAGGAAGCCCCAACTCCCTTGTCTTTAGGGCACCAACCCTAGGAAACACCAACTCCCTTATATTGCACTTGACTTAATAAAGGATATGACTCCTTCCGTGCTCCTCCCTTCTATCCTCACTTCATAAGAATCATCAGTTCTCGTTCTTGAATTCTGCTTTAGTTTTGATATTTTGATCTGGACTGCAGAGATTCTTTCTTCTCACCATACTTTCTTGTTTATATAATCTTCCAACTGGTGTGAGATATGAAGAATTGTGTCCCTTTGTTTGGACCATTTCACCTCTTCATTTAAATTAACAATAATATTTATTATTCAAACATTATTATGAATTCTTTTAATTTAGTGAGAGTTCTTTTCATAAATCGATCACAGGTATGGATTGATTTCTTTTAACTTCATTCCATGTCTCTGCAAATATTGTAGAAATCAAATTCTGCAAAGGCGCTTCCTTCAAACCATTTACATGTGACCATCTTTGAAAAAGCCACAGGCTTATTAAGTTAAGAAATGTTCCCAATTCCTCATGGCTTATGTGTTCATAACCCATGATCGAAGGCTGGAACCTAGTCATCCGGTACTTCGGCCTTCAGGTGATTTCTTTCTCATCCAATCTTTCAGAGTAGTTACCTCTCACAAGGATGGATCTAGCGGTTATCATAATTCCCAAAACCAAATCAACGGTTTCGCTTTGATCCTTACACTATCCTTCCACTGCTAATCCAACGACTGTGACTTAATCAAACATTGATATGGACATCCATTAGTTACTTTGGGACTTTGTCATTTCAGGACTCCGGCCTTTGCAGTGTTCCAATTCTCCCAGAGTGCATTTTGCTGAAGTACGTATTATCTATTTAATCATAGATCAAATGGTTATGTCTTAATATGTGGTTGAGTGGATGGTCTGTGCAACCTCAAAAAGATGTTTTGTTAATGGCCTTCCTATTGTGCACTTTTAGGATCTCGACCGTGAATCTTCCTTCTCGACGAACGATCAAATCTTACTTCAGAGATTCGGTACTCCGGGACTCTGGGTTACTAGAACTCTGAGTAGTTCAATTCCTCCAGAGTGATTACCTACCAAATAAGTCATAAAGCGATGTTGACCACTTTCTCTAGGTTAACAACTCTACTTACACTATTCTTCCACTATTCTTGATCACCGGTTGAGAATGCTACCAAAGTAGATCAACGGTTAGTGTTACTCATGATTTACACTTACTCTATCCTTCCACTGTACTTGATCAATGATCAAGAATGCTCCTGAGTTAGGTCAACGATTAATGTTGAATTCAGCCTTCATTTCTTCAAACATTTTATAGTGGTAGAACCCCTGAAGAACATACTCCTGGAGTGACGCAACTGATGAAGTCACTTGTTGATGTGGCACAAAATGAGTGGCTGCCATGTGTCACTTAGATTCATGACTCATGCATACCTGAAATTCCAACTACACCTTGACACTTGTCATTATCTGATTGCACCACATGTCCTTGATGACATAGTCTTGTTGACATGGATATTCTGATGTGGTACATGTCCTCCTCCTAGATCTAATGGTCGTCATTCATTTCGGGACTTCGGGGCTCTGGCCTTCGGGTGAACTCACAACCCATTTCCACCGAAATGGTCAGCACCGAAGTTGACCACTATCCTGATCCAACGGTCATCATGTATTCTCCATATCTGATGGTCCTCATTTACTTCAGGACTTTGGGGCTCTGGCCTTTGGGTGAACTCACAACCCATTTCTGCCGAAGTGGTCAGCATCAAAGTTTGACCATTATCTTGATCCAATGACTGTGATCAATTCTGGATCAATGGTCTAGATTTATTTAAGCTTTTGGGACTTCGAGAGTTCACATTCTCCACTTCCCAATTCTCTTGAAGTGAGATTCATCGAATAGTAAACCTCAAGTAACTTGAATTCATCTAACTGTCCTTCTTTAACCCGAAAGGCTTAACACGATCCAACGACTATCGAGAATTCATCTATTCAACATCTCATTATTCCTTGATCCAACGACCGTGATCAATTTCTAGATCAATGGTATAGATTATTTCAGTCTTCGGGGCTTTGGGTTATTTGTTCCCAATTCTCAATTATCCCGAAGTGATATTCCCCAATTAAACCTCAATCAACTTGACTTCATCTTAACATTCCTTCTTTAACCCGAAAAGGCTTAACACGATCCAACAATTGTTGAGAATTAGTCTATTCAGGATATCGGGCCTTTGGCCTTTCTTATCCTATCCTTCTACTTTATATAGATTGGACGGTCAATATGAATCTCGAAATATTTCTCATATCAGACGACTTATGTCCAATTTGGGACATTTGTGGCTTACACTATCCTTCCACTAAACTTGATCCAACGATCGATATTTTTCCTGAAGTGTTCCTTAGATCAGATGACTTGCGTGTACTTTGGGACATTTGTGGCTTACACTATCTTTCCACTAAACTCAATCAAACGGTTAGGATATTTCCTGAAGTGTTCCTCAGATCAGATGAATCATGTCCACTTCGGGACTTCTGCCTTCGGGTAATATTACCCTCTCTGGGATTCTTTTCTATGGAGTGATCAGCGTCGGGTTTGACTGTTGTTACGCAACCCTAATATGATAGTTTAATTCATTCCCTAATTAATAATGGATGGCTCTTGTGCGTCATCTCTTCTGAGCCTCCTGTGTGTCATCTCTTCTGAGATTTTGGGATTATACTTGGATTCCAACTAGACCAATATCGTTGATCTGTTGGGAATTCGATCCCTATCACTTTCCCTTTTGAGCTTCGATTTAACGTTTCTTTCTTCTAATCTGTTTCATCACTATTTCTCCTGAGATTTTTAATAACTGTTTGTGCATTCATTCATGCACTGATCTTCAGTCGGTAACACAAAGCTCTTAATTCCTTGTACTTTATTCCTTTTGTACATGGATTTTATGCATGCTAGCTCTCTTGATCTTTAGGTATATTCTTCTGCACCTTGTTTATAACAAATCAATATCACATCACAACGACATCGACTGTTTGACATCAATGAAAACACATAAATGACACTATGTCCAACAATCTCCCCCTTTGTCATTGATGGAAACACACCAACTTCATACACAAACTCCCCTTGTGATGATGCTTCTCTCCTCTGAAGTTACTCTCCCCCTTTGACATCAATTACAAAGGGTTTCTCCTCCTATGATCTGTCTGTCTATATGTTGCTGACCACAATCTGAACTTAGGTAAATCCCCCTGCAATCATGCTCTGCCTGTCTCAACTGAATGACTCCCCCTGTCAATCTTCTCTCTCTTCCTCTAAGTTTTCTTCCCCTTTATTTCTAAAAGGGTATCTCTTCCTGACAAGGTCTCTCCTCTTGTTATATCTACAGGATTCCATGTATACCATTATATACAACATATTGTTGCCACTGTGGATACTGTTGTCCTACTGGAACACTGCACAAATGTAGCTCATACTTTTCAAACGACCTTTGGACCTGTCCATTTCTTCTCATCGATCTCTAACCATATGTATCTATCTTTATCCAAGATGCTTTTCTACTGTACACTACTCTAAAGTCATATGAGAGACTTTATACTTTGTTTTCCATCTATCCAACTAGAGTCGATATTAGTTGTCCAACCAACTCAAACACACATCAACCAACCAATATATGTTTCATATTTTATCTGTCACAACCATTTTCTCTGTATCATACTATCTCCTCTTTTTCATGCATGTACACGTTCTGTCTTCTGCCAGCCTGAGTATGTACATGCCCTATCTTACTACTGTTATTAGGTCTGTCACATTCACTGTTCCTAAAATTTTCATTTTCCATTCTTTTCCCTTCATTTTCAGACTTGTACTCAGCCTGTCTTCATCATCACCTCACTGCTACAGAACTATATTCACAGAAACCAGACCACAAAGATTTATTACACTTACCCATTCTCTCACAAAAGAGTCAATCATAGTTGTATTTATACTTTTCCACTCATTCCATTTCTTGCCCACATAGTAACTTTCATTTAGGTTTTTTCCACTTATCACCATTTTGAGACCAATGCATGATCATTTCACATAAATGGCTGAGAGAATACATATCCTGCACTGTTCTTGGGAAGATGAAGACCTACAACAAACTATGTCAGATTCTGCATAGAGATATACCTTCAAACCATGCTGCTTTCAGAGATGCTATTTTATCTATTTATTCATTTGTAATCCAAGATTATCTTCATTTTCCCATTCTTTAATACTCATAGGGTTATCAACAGGAATACTCAAGTATTCTCTAAATCCTCCTTCTTTTCTTTTTGTTTATTTATAATTATTATTTTTTTTGGTTTGAGGAGGAGTTTTGATAGATCATCAAAATAGTGTTTGAAAACCTCCAAGATCATGATCACTTAATTATTCTAGTTGATCTCCTATTGAAGGTTCATTATCATCATCACTATTTTGTGCACCATAAGCTTCTTTATCCATGTTTTGAAAATTTTCTTTTTGCTTTCTCCATTTGTTGGGTAATGAATAATCTACTTGCATGACATTATCAAGTTCTGTACTTGTGTCAGATTTTTCTTTAGGAATTCTCCTTTATTGAGCTTGATTCATTTTATGTGCAAGATTTTGATTTTCATATTCTTTATTAGAAGTTTTACCCACCTTTCTCCTACTATTAACTACATCAATTTCAAATGCAGTATATTCATAATATTTCTTACTTGGTACTTCAAATTTCCTTTTCCATACCTTCTTATTGTGTTTGTTAGGGTTTCCTATCTTAGAGAGTTGCATTGGTAATCTACATTCTCTGGTTTTATGGCCATAGTTGTTTCATTTTTGGCATTTAATATTGAATTTTTTCAAAGGAGAAAATGAGTTATAGTTTCTCTTCTCAGTATTGTACATATTGTTCTTATATCTTTGGACATTTCTATGATTGTATTGTCCATAAGCTTTGCAGTGTACTACCTTATCTCCAAAATTATTGGAAGAGTAACAATATCCAATAAATAGATATGTAGGGGGATTCCTTCTGGTGATTATATTTTTCTTGTCATCATTTATTCTAGTAGGGAGTGGTGATTTCTTTTTATGTGGAACAATTTTCAATGGAATCATCTTTTCTTTATTATATTCCCTTTTTAATGATCCTTTTAGAGCATCTGCATAACTGATTGGAATTTTGGATGATGCAGAGGTTGAGTCTTGGGTGTATCCCAACCCAATCTTGTTGTTTGGTGACCTCTGACTATTGATAATTTCATCCAATATGTTTGAACTATTTTCAAATTTTGATCTCTTCTTTTCTTTATCAAATTCACCTTTTAGCAACTCAATTTAAACTGCTAGCTTCTTACATACTTGTTCTCTATCATTTAGTTGTTTTAAAATGATTACTTCAATTTTGTTAACTTCCAAGAGCTCAGATTTTAAATCACTGATGATCTGTTCTAACTTTTTGATGGTTCTAGATGCATCTAGTTCTTTTGATTGACGTGATTCTTCAAATTCTTGAAGTTGTTCCCTTAGTGATTTGTTCTTCTTTTTATACTTTCTTAGTTCCTCCAGAGCACTAATCAATTCTTCTTCTAGGTTTACTTCTCCTTCAATTTCAGAGATTTATTCATCATCTACATCTTTATTTTGAGTGTTCATCCCCATAAATAAAAGATCTGAATTTTCATCTTCACTCATGTCTAAAGAGCTCATGTCTTCTTTGGAGTAGAAGTTTTTCTTTTTCTTATAAAATTTCTTCTTGTATTGGTTATTCTGATTGTGGGTTTATTCATCATTATCCTCATGTTTGGGATATGTACATTTGTTAGAAAAGTGTCCAAATCTGCCACAATTGAAACATTTGAAAGGAAACTTTACTTTATATTTTCCAAATCCTTTCTGGAGTTTCTTTATAAAGTTGGCCTCTTCTACATCTGATATGTCTGACTGATCTTCATGAGACATATGTTCCTTTTTATTATTTTCTTTAGATGATTTAAAGGATGTTTCTTCTTTTGATGGTTTCTCATTCCCCGTTCTCATCTCATATGCTGTAAAGATTCCATGAAGTTGATATACTATGAGTTGTTCGAGTTCTGGTCGATCTTCAATTGTAGAAATCTTGGCATCATACCTCATAGGTAATGACCTTAATATTTTTTGTACAATTGGTTTATCGGTGAGTTCTTCTCCTGTTGCTCTGATAGAATTGACTACCTCATCTACCCTATGGAAGTACTCAACTATGTTCTCTTCTTCTTTCATTTTTAGGTTTTCAAACTGAGTTCTATAGATTTGTAGTTTGGCTCCTTGACTTTACTGTCTCCTTCATATACAACCTCCAATTTGTCCCATATTTCCTTAGCTGATTTACAATGCATAACCTTCACACATATAGAATTTGTCAACCATCCTAGAATTGCATTAACTTCCCTTGAGTTATCATTGCGGATTTTATTTTCTGCAACATCTGTGGGTGGAGATGTTGGTGTAGTGTAACCATCTACAACAGATTGCCAAGTATCAAAGCTAATATCCAACAGGTAGCTTTTCATTTTTATTTTCCACAGAGCATAACCGCCTCCACTAAACAATGGTGCTTTGTTTGAAGACATTCCTTCTTTCTAATCCATTTCCTCAGGATCTACATTCAAGTTGTTTAGACTGTACTGAAGGCACCTGCTCTTATACCAATTGTTGGAATAATGAGAGGGGGGGGGTGAATCAATATTACTCTTTTTCGACAATTAGCAATTACTTTTATACTTTATTGATTACCACAATAGATCAACAATGGATTTGTATGTAAAATCAATTATACAAATATATTTAATAAGAATTACAAGATTTTATAATGAATAGTGAAGGACACCAATACTTTTTAGAGCAATGACTCTAGGAGACACATATCCCCTTCTTCAGGGAACCAACCCTAGGAAGCACCAACTCCCTTGTCTTTAGGGAACCAACCCTAGGAATAACCGACTCCCTTGTCTTTAGGGAACAAACCCTTGGAAGCACCAACTCCCTTTTCTTTAGGGCACCAACCCTAGGAAGCACTGACTCCCTTTTCTTTAGGGCATCAACCCTAGGAAGAACCAACTCCCTTATATTTTACTTTACTTAATAAAGGATATGAATCCTTCCATGCTCCTCCCTTCCACCCTCACTTCATAAGAATCATCAGTTCTCCTTCTTGGATTCTTCTTAAGTTTTGATCTTCTGAACTGGACTGCAAAGACTCTTTCTTCTCACCATACTTTCTTGTTTATATAATCTTCCAACTGGTCTGAGATATGAAGCATTGTGTCCCTTTGTTTGGACCATTGCACCTCTTCATTTAAATGAACAATAATATTTGTTATTCAAACATTATTATGAATGTTTTTAATTTAGTGAGAGTTCTTTTCATAAATCGATCATAGGTATGAATCGATTTATTTTAACTCGATTCCATGTCTCTGCAAATATTGCAGAAATCGAATTTTGCAGAGGCTCTTCCTACAAACCATTTACATGTGACCATATTTACAAAAACCATGGGATTATTAAGTTAAGCAATGATCCTAGCTCCTCATGACTTATGTGTTCGTAACCCATGACCAGGGGCTAGAACCTAGTTCTCTGGTACTTTGGCCTTTAGGCGATTTCTCTCTCATCCAAGCTTCCAAAATAGTTACCTCTCATAAGGATGGATCTAGTAGTTAGCATACTTCCCTGAACCAAATAAACAGTTTTGCTTTGATCCTTACACTATCCTTCCATTTCTTAATACAATGACTGTGACTTAATCAAACATTGAGATAGACAACCATTAGTTACTTCGGGACTTCGTCATTTCAGGACTCCAACCTTTGCACTCTTCCAATTCTCCCATAGTGCATTTCGTAGAAGTACTTATTATCTATTTACTCATAGATCAGATGGTTCTATCTTAATATGTGGTTGAGTGGACGATCCATGCAACCTCAACAAGACGTTTTATTAATGGCCTTCTTATTGTGCACTTTTAGGATCTTGACTGTGAATCTTCCTTCTCGACGGATGATTAGATATTACTTCGGAGCTTCGGTACTCTGAGACTCTGGGTTACTAGAACTCTAAGTAGTTGAATTCCTCTGGAGTGATTACCTACCGAATAAGTCATAAAGCGGTGGTGACCGCTTGTTCTAGGTTAACACCTTCGCTTACACTATTATTCCACTATGCTTTATCACCGGTTGATAATTCTCCTGAAGTAGATCAACGGTTAGTTTTACTCATGATTTACACTTACTCTATCCTTCCATTGTACTTGACCAACGATCGAGAATGCTCTCGAAATAGATCAATGATTAATGTTGACTTTGGCCTTCGGTGGTTCGAGCATTTGCTAGTGGTAGAACCCCCGAAGAGCATACTCCCAGAGTGATGTAGCTATTGAAGTCACTTATTGACATGGCACAGACTGAGTGGCTTCCATGTGTCACTTAGATTCGTGAATTACACATAACTAAAATGCCAACTGCACCTTGACCCTTGTCATTATCTGATTATGCCATGTGTCCTTGCTGACGTAGTCTTGATAACGTGGATCTCCTGACATGGCACATGTCCTCCCCCTGGATCTAAGGGTCGTCATTCATTTCGAGACGTCAGGGCTCTAGACTTTGGGTGAAATCACAACCCATTTCTGCCAAAATGGTCAGTGTTGGAGTTGACCACTATCCTGATCCAATGGTCATCATGTATTCTCCAGCTCTGATGGTCCTCATTTACTTCAGGACTTCGGGGCTCTGGCATGCGGGTAAACTCACAACCCATTTCCGCTGAAGTGGTCAGCGTCGAAGTTTGACCATTATCTTTATCCAACGACAATGATCAATTTTGAATCAATGTTCCAGATTTATTTCGGCTTTCGGGACTTCAGGACTTTTCTTTATCCACTTCCCAATTCTCTTGAAGTGAGATTCCCTGAAGAGTAAACCTCAAGTAACTTTACTTCATATAACTGTCCTTCTTTAACCCAAAATGATTAACATGATCCAACGATTATCGTGAATTCGGATATTTGTGATCTCATAATTCTGATTAACAGAGTGAATATTATAATTATGATGAAGTCACTATATTTGTGCACATTCTATATAGACATGCTCAACAGAGTGTTGATAACATAGAAAGTACCAATGAAAATCGACATGTTATTAAATAATATCACTTTTATATAAGTGATGATTGGGCACACGATACACATTATGTACAACATTGTTTTGATAAATTTTATGATTCATTGAAAGAACATGGGATCAAATTCGATCGACATTGGATATGGTTAGATGGATGTGCGGGTCAGTTCAAATATTCATGATCATTCTATTGGTTGTGTCATCTTCACAATGATCCAGGTGGATATTGGTGGCCACCCACCTATTCCACTTGGACCCCCACCATTGCTTCTTTTAGTTTTTCAGTTTCTGCAGAGTTTACTATTTTTAGCAGTTTTTCGGGTCCTGAACTTCCAGAGCCGTTTTCAGGCCTTAAAAGATGTTTTTTGGGAAAACGGGGAGAAACATGGGTCATAGATCAATGTTTCTCACCCAAAATTCGTAGTCCTCAGATATATATTTCTAATGAGGTATGGAATGCATCAAACAGAGATCGTATGCCAAAGTTACGTCCTCGGGAAGTTGATGTACCAACTTACCCAAACGGGGCCCATAGTCTTGGCGTTTCATCTCCTAGGGTTAGGTCTTTGGATGTTTAGGGTTTTCCATTATTTCTCAATAATAATAGGCCTTCGAGCCTCATTGTAACATAGTTTAGAGGCCAGTAGCTGCCACATCTCTTCTAAGAGATAAGCTACCAGCGCCCTAGCTAGCTTATTTCCATTTTGTCTGTAAGCATATTTCAATCATTTGTTATTAATGAAATGAAGTCTTATTTCCGCTGCATCTCTGCATTTATGTGTATTTCTATATTTCATTGTGTTCCTACATAAATCCGGATCAGTGGTATCATATCGGTCTACTCATTCTCAATCCTTCTTTGCATGTCCCCAACGAGGTCAAGGTATAAGGAGTTGGGGCTCAATCTGGTTGAACCTTTGCAAGATCAGCCTCGCAAACCCCGACGACTGCCCATGGGGGAAGAAAAGAAATATGAGGGAGCAGGATATCCTATCAAAATGTTGCTCGAGGAGGCCCTCGAGAAAAAAAAGGAATGCGATGATGGACAACTTTGCCCAGATTCTTCAACGGATTCCCACTGGCGACGCATCAACATCCAACAACCACTCTGGAGGTGCCACTCCTTTTAAGGTACAAGTAAACTTTGACATTCCCATATTTGAGGGCCAAATAGATGCAGATGTCGTAGATAGATGGTTGAATCTGTTAGAAGGATATTTCTCGGTTCATGATTTTTCCGATCGAGAAAAGGTTATTTTCGCACTCCTCAAAGCCGCCCCCCATGTCAAGGACTGGTGGGAAACCTACTCGGAGCAACAGGGCGAGGGGGAACCCTCTCTATTCTCAGCCACACCCACTTGGAATTCTTTCTGAGATCCCATCAAGGAATAGTATTATCCCGTGGGGAGCTATGAGGAAAAATACATACAATGGACTATGCTGCAACATCAAAGGGACGAAGATGTGCATGAGATGATGAATATGTTTCATACCCTACACACAAAGTTGGGTATCAAATATTCAGAGAAACATTTGGTGTTAAAGTACCGCAGTTGTCTACACAGATACATTCAGGAGGAAATGGAGTTCCTTGACATCTCCTCGCTTGGTGTGGCATACCGATATGCTGCCAAGATTGAGCAGAAGTTCAAGCAGAAGAAGCGAGACTTTGGGTCTGTGAATCAGAAGCAAGGGAAAGGTTCCTCGGAACCACAGAACAAAGGACCAAGCCAAGGTGGGGCAGCCAAGGACAACCCACCAAATCCACAAGCAAATAACAACACCACGAAGCCAAAAAAGGACATAGGGAAGTGGTGTGAGTTCCATAAGAGCTCCACTCACAACACAAGTGAGTGTCGGGCCAAGCAGTCACTGGTAGCCGAGTTGAAGGCTTCTGAATCAGATGCATGCTCCGACTCTGAATCAGAACCTGACAAGGGGAATGACAGGGGTAAGCAGATTATCGATGCGGAGCCCAATGCCATCGTTGCCACCACAAAGATCCAGAAGGAGGAACGAGAAGACCCAGAGGAGGCAAAGCGTCTCTTCCATTCCAAGATGTGGGTAAAGGGTTCCCCGTTGCAGTTCATTGTCGACAGCGGGAGTCAGAAGAACCTCATCTCGGTAGAGGTCATGAATCGGCTGGGCTTGCCGACCACAACACACCCACAACCATACACCATCGGGTGGTTGCACCAAGGATGGGACCTCCGTGTCAGCCAACAATGTCCCCTTCCCTACAACATCAAGCTCTTCATGGATGAGGTATTATGTGACATTGCTCCTCTTGATGTTTCTGATGTATTATTAGGCCAACCATACTTGTGGAAGCGACATGTTGTGTATGAGTCTAGGCCTCGTGCTATTATTTTCACTTTGGGTAATAAGATGTACAGGGTACCGGAGATAACACCGCCTACCACCATCTCTCTGGTTACTGTGAAACAATGCAGTAATCTCATTTCCAAAACCAGGAAATTTGTTTTTCTGATGATCCTCCCTCAGAGAAAGAGGAATACTGTGGCCATGACCTCCAGACAGGGCCCTGTTGCACGAAAAAAACCAATGGATAAGGTCATGGAGGAGTACGAGGACATCTTCACCTCCCCCGTAGGGGTGCCTCTACACTGCCAGGTCAAGCAACCCATTGATCTGACACCAGTTGTGTCACTACCCAATGGACCCATCTATCGATGCTTTGTTCTGGAGAATGACGAAATCAAGAGGCAGATTCAAGAGCTGTTGTAGAAAGGTCACATCCGATCAAGTTCATCGCCCTGTGGGAGCTTGATCGTGTTGGTGCAAAAGAAGGATGGGACTTGGAGACTCTTCATTGACTATTGGGCATTGAACAAGATCACTGTTTGGAATAGGTACCTGATCCCACGAATTGATGACCTTCTAGACCAACTCAATGGGGTGAAATATTTCAGCAAGATCGACTTGAAGTCTGGGTATCACCAGGTACCAATAGAACCCTCTGATGTGTGGAAGACTGCCTTCAAATCCAAGGAGGGCCTTTTCAAATGGTTGGTCATGCCTTTCGGGTTGACGAATGCCCCTGAAACCTTCATGAGGCTAATGGATGACATCCTGTGGCCATTCACCAACTCATTTGTAGTGGTGTACTTGGATGACATTTTGATCTTTAGCCAGACTTGGGAAGAGCACCTCCACCACATCCGACAGGTCCTCCAAACACTGCAGCAACATAAGTTGTTTGCCAATTTGGAGAAATGCACTTTTGGCATGACCCAGGTTCAGTATCTGGGATACATTATTGATGACCGGGGGGTTCATGTGGATCCAGCAAAGATCCAAGTGATTCAGAATTGGCCAGCCCTAACCACCCTAATAGAGCTCCACAACTTTTTAGGTCTTGCCAATTTCTACCACAGGATTGTGTTGGGATTCTCTCATATCACTTGGCCCTTGAGTCAAGTCACCAAGGGAGGATCTAAAGCAACATTCTTTTGTTCTGAATCTCAACAGAAGGCATTCAGGGAGTTGAAGCATCGCCTCTGCTCTACACCAGAGCTCACATTACCAGACTTGCAACAACCATTTGAGATCGAGACAGATGCCTCTGACTATGCTATTGGGGCAGTCCTTACTCAACATGGGCATCCAGTGGCATATCATAGTGAAACACTTTCCGACACAGTCCGAAAGTATCCCACTTATGACAAAGAAATGTATTCCATTGTGCAGGCTTGTTGGCAATGGAAGCATTACATTTTGGGAAAGGAAACGGTCATCCACACAGACCACCGACCCCTGCAGTTCATACAGACACAAGGGAAGTTGCAGAACGATCACCATCAGAAGTGGTCCACATACCTGCAACCATTTCATTTGAACATTAAGTACAATAAAGGAAGCACCAAAAATGTTGCAGATTGCCTCAGTTGACCACCCATCGTGGCGCTAACCTGTATGCTCAACTCTTGTGGGCACGAGACTTCCGATTTGCTGCTTCTCTACACAAGTGATCCAGAATTCGGCCACATGTACAATACACTCTTGGAGGGTAAGCAGGTTCCCAATTTTCACCTCCAGGATGCCCTACTTTGTCACTTGGGACACCTTTGTGTTCCTTCAAGCGAGCGTGCCAAGATGATTTGGGAGGCACACTACAGTCGGGTCGCTGGGCATTTCGTGGTCGGGAAAACCATGGCAGTACTGCAAAATTATTTCTATTGGCCGAACCTTCGACAAGATGTCGGGAAGTACATCAAGTCCTGCACTGCTTTCGCCATTTCCAAACCGACCATCAAGAAGCAAGGCCTCTATACTCCTCTTCCTGCCCCGAGTCGACCTTGGGAATCCATCTCTATGGATTACATGTCGGGCCTTCCTTCAACTAAGCATGGTAATGACTATGTTTTTGTGGTCGTCGACCGATTGTCAAAGATGTCCATTATGATGGCCTGCAAGAAGAATATCACAGCAGAAGCCACTGCTAAAATCTTCTTTGAACGAGTGTGGGTACACTTTGGGATCCCACAATCTATCATCTCAGATCAGGACAACAGGTTCCTTAGTACATTTTGGTCCAGCCTATGGTCGATGCTGGACACCAAGCTCACCAAGTCCACAGCTTTCCATCAGCAAACTGATGGCCAGACAGAGGTCGTCAACCGGATGATCGTACACATTCTGTGCATGTACAATTCAAAGCATCCACGCACATGGGATGAGAGCCTCCCCTATGTACAACACAGCTACAACCGGGCTCTCCATAACTCAACCAGCCACAACCCCTTTCAAGTGGGCTTTGGATTCCAGCAACTATGTCCCATTGACATAGCCATGCCATTTGTGGCTACTCAGGAAGATTCGTCTCATGTCCAGTCTAAGGCTGACAAGGCAAAAAAATTCATTGAGCACATTCAGCACATCCGCCAACAGGTTCATGACATATTGGACAGAGCCAATGCTAAGTACAAGTAGCACCATGATCAACATCAGGTGCCACACAACTTCCAGGTGGGCGACAAAGTGTGGTTGCATTTGCAAAAGGAGCGCCTTGTTGGACCCCACCGCAAGATTTGTCCACTCCGATATGAGACGTACACCCTCACCAAGGCTATAGGGGACAATGCCTTTGAGCTTAACATTCCACCATTCCTTGGTCTGCACCCAGTGTTCAATGTGGACCGCCTTCGACCTTACTTTCCGCCTCTACTAGACACATCCGACATGGCAGAACAACTCACACCAACAGAGTTAAATCCAAACTGCATGGAACAATTCAGAACTGATCAGATCATGGATACGCAGATCAGGCACACCCGGCAACAAAGGATACCACTATATCGAGTTGTCAAAGCAGGCCAACTCCTTCACCAAGGCACCAGGGACCAAGTTCAGAAGAAGTTTCCTCATCTCATGGAGGAACTCAATGCAATGGGGACCATTGCTTCCTAAGGGGGGAGGAATGATCCAGGTGGATATTGGTGGCCACCCACCTATTCCACTTGGACCCCCACCATTGCTTCTTTTAGTTTTTCAGTTTCTGCACAGTTTACTATTTTTAGCAGTTTTTCGGGTCCTGAACTTCCGAAGCCGTTTTGAGGCCTTAAACGACATTTTTTGGGAAAACGGGGAGAAACATGGATCGTAGATCATTTTTCTCACCCAAAAGTTGTAGTCCTCAGATATATCTTTCTAATAAGGTATGGAACGCATCAAACGAAGATCGTATGCCAAAGTTACGTCCCCAAGAAGTTGATGTACCAACTTACCCAAACGGGGCCCATAGTCTTGGCGTTTCATCTCCTAGGGTTAGGTCTTTGGATGTTTAGGGTTTTCCATTTTTTCTCAATAATAATAGGCCTTTGAGCCGCATTGTAACATAGTTCAGAGGCCAATAGCTGCCACATCTCTTCTCAGAGATAAGTTACCAACGCCCTAGCTAGTTTATTTCCATTCTGTCTGTAAGCATATTTCAATCATTTGTTATTAATGAAATGAAGTCTTATTTCCACTGCATCTCTGCATTTATGTGTATTTCTATATTTCATTGTGTTCCTACATAAATCCGGATCACACAAGAAATAAAACATTACACATTGTTGGAATTTCTTTGAGACTGGTCATAGAAATGGAGAGCACGACTGTGCAGGGGTATGTGCAAAATGAACACTTCGAAGGTATCATATGAACCCTCATGCCAATCGATTTGAATCTACTGATCAAGTTGTTGAATGGTGAAAAATGGTGCTAAGACATGAAAATAATTCATCAATGGATGTGCCTAGGTGTGTGTATATATATGTTACACATGTACATGTGAGATTTTTATTCGCATATTCAAATTTATATGATATTCAATCATATTCTTGATAGAGTTCAAGTTAACAAGTTCTTGTCTTTAACATATATATCTACATTTCATATGGATATTTAAGCAAATTATTCTTGAACTGTGTGCATGTTTTTTTGGTATGTTGGAAACCAAGATGTAAATAGATCAATCCCATATGAGGCCAATAGAATACATGGAACGTGAAAATTACATTCAGTTAAAAAAAAACGCTATCAAAATGTGTTTGCATTTGATAGAAGAAATGAATCTTATTTTTGTTTAGTTTGCATAAAGGACACAAAATCCACAGAGATTTGTGAAAACAAAAATGTAGAATGTGTTAAAGCTTGGAGACACACCGAACTTAATACAAAAGGGAAAATGCCACTTGCAAGATCATAGGAGATGGAATCAAATGAAACTATAATTCCAATTGATGGCGATAGAGTTTCTCATCTTGTTAGAGAAGGTAATTTATGTTTCAATTGTTCAAACATATTTGTTAAATATTTAGACAACTTATAGATGTACTTGTACCAAGGATATATAAAATTTATATATAGTAGATGAGTAATTCCACGTTCATGTGTGCTAATCTAACGATAACTGCTTGTTGGAACATATATCGAATTATTTGCAAGGGATGTCTTTGTCATGGTTGCACCTGTAGACAACATTGAAAAACGTGAAATATTATTTGATGTGATGCAGAAAAGGAAAGATGAGGTTATTAGAATATTTTGATGATAATGGTTTTATATATGAAAGAGGATCCATCGTATTGAAAGGCTATATTTTCAAGAAAATGTAACATCCCACTCTTGTAAGCACATGTTATCGACTTATTCTTTGAGGACACTTGCGTGCAAGTGATCCAGTTATGTTACATGGTTATATATTTCTCTTATGGATTTTATGATGATGTTGATGGTTGTGATTTAAGGTTAATTGATATATATGTATTGACATATGCTATTGACGAGTGTTTCCCTAAGTGTGCAGGACACTTGACAGAATGTGGATGCTGATGGCATCAATGGACTTCCTTGGACTCCATATTGAGTCAGGAAGTGGATTAATTAGTTTGAGTATTTCATTTATGCATATGTGAAATATGATTGATTATATTATGATGTTGTATATGGATCATTGATAGTGTTTTGTTAATGAATGCAGGCTGGCGAATGATTACTAATCTAATTCACATAAGGAGTAAAGGGGCCATGCACATAGACCAAATATTGAAGGAGAGGTGTGGCAGAGTCCCTGACACATCCTACTAGCACTCCCGCTGTGGCTCGAATTTTAGGTTAACGATAACCTAGTTTGAGAGGTCCACAATGTCGTGAGGGCAGACTGAGACAGTCACTCACGAAGATTCTAAGGGGTGCGCAATAAGGCGGGGTCCTTATTCCTTAGAATCCCTTTGTCTCTCACAAGGTCGTCTGAATGGAGTGCTGACTTCAGGGGTTGGACAACTACCAAAACTAGTCAAAGAAGAGTGGCACCCTTGGAGCACAAAGTGCGTCTTGAAGGGCACATCGCATAAGTAACACTTGAGTCAATGAATCTAGGCGGCCTAGAAAACCTTGAGTGAATAATTAAGCCTTGTAAAATATTTAAACACTGCTGAATTTAATTAATTAATTAGGGATTGAAATTATTAATTTTACATCCCCAAATGGAAGTCTAATCCTATTCAAAATTTAGCCTAAGTCTAAGTTTGGGTAAGAAGACTAAAACTAAATTATAAATTAAATAAAAGGGGGATGAAGTAAATCAAGTTAAGAATTAAAAAGAGTGAATTTTTTTTTCCTAAAGATTTGATTTAAGGCACTTAAGTGTAAGAAAATATTAAAAGGGAGTTTTTAAAATAAGAAAGAAACAAAGATGAGAGAATGTGTATGCATAGAAAGGAATGTAGAGTCTAGTTAACACTAGTCTAACCAGAGAAGAATCTTATTTTAACTCAACTCAGATTTAGTAAGGCATCAGTCATTAATTGGGAATAAGGGGAATAAAGAGACAACTAGGAGTGATTTAGGGAGCGCTTTTAGGAAAGGTGAGGGAAATTGACCTTAATTAAATAAAATGTGGGATTTCTTGTGCAACTTGGGGGAGAAGGGTGACAAGTGTAAGGGGGAAATTAATTCTAATTTATCTAATTAAACAGTGAATTAATTGTGAAAGTGGGGATGTATCATTAAGGAAGCTCCGATAAAGCAAATGAAAAAGATGGAAAATGGGGACAGATTGGTTATGGGTAAAGTTATGTTGAAATTTTTTTGATTGGTTTTACTTGTGAGAGTTGGGATTCCCAGCTTGAGAGAGAGTGGTGGCTCTATCTTACGAGGAAAGCTGGGAGCTAGAGTACATTATGGATTTGTGTGCGTGGCCCCTTTGCGGCTTGGGGGATAAGGGGGAAGAAGATTACCCCTAGCGTTGGCTGTGAGGTATCAGTGAAGTCTCTGTGATTAGCAGGCTGGAGTAAGGAGGAGCGCCTGCAGTTGACGAACATCATATTCTTTCAATCTTCATTATTCTGGTATTTTATTTTGAAGTCATTAGTGTAGCAAGATTGTTTTGTAGATAGAATGGTCGTGATGTCATTTTGAAACAGTTGAATTTCTGAGTTAATTAATAATTTTTCTAAAGTCTTCGAAGTAATCTTGTTTAAATATCTTGATTTCTCTGTTATTTATTAAGCTCGGAGTATGTTGTTATTGCCAATTTAAACATAGCTCCTAAATTTCAAAAATTGTATGTACATTTCAAGACGTTTTCCTTTAGATAATTACTTCCATGTCTAAAAATCTCTGAATATGAAATTCATGGTTGGACATTACATTTTATTGGTTCTAAAAATGACATTGTATTCTGTGGCTGATTAAGGAGACAATAATTAAGTTATATTTCCGTCTAAATGCATGCAATCAATCTATAGTCTGGTAACTATATCGCTGCCAACTTTTAGACAAAATGGAAGGTGGAATTCTTGTGGCTGCAGAGTTAGACAAAACACTAATTGAAATGAATCTAATTTACAAATGGAGTGCAAAACTGAATTTTGGTGTGTTGTCAAATTTTCCCACCTTTTAGAACCTCGATCCTTCTTGATCGCTCTATATTATGAAGCTTTTCCCAAAATTCAGACTGGAAATCAACGCTTTTGCTTCTATATCTGTTTTAAATCACTTTTGAGGCTTGGAATCTTGAAGTTTCCTTGATCACTGCCTCATTAATGTAACATCCCACTCTTGTGAGTACATGTTATCGACTTATTCTTTGAGGACACTTGTGTGCAAGAGATCTGATTATAGTACATGGTTATTTATTTCACTTATGGATTTTATGATGATGTTGATGGTTGCAATTTTTTGTCATTTGATATATATATGTATTGACATATGCTATTGATGAGTTTTCCCTGAGTGTGCAAGAAACTTGACAGATTGTGGATGTCGATGGCATCAATGGATCTCCTTGGACTCCGGATTGAGTCAGGGATTGGATTGTATTGGTTTGAGTATTTGATTTATGCATATGTGACATATGATCGATTATAGTATGATTTTATATATGGATCCTTGACAATGTTTCATTGATAGATGTAGGTTGACGAATGCTTGCTAATCTAACTCACATAAGGAGTAAAGGGGCCATGCACATAGACCAGATATTGAGGGAGAAGTGTGGCAGTGTCCCTGTCACATCCTACTAGCATTCCCGCCGTGGCTCGAATTGTAGGTTAATGATTATCTAGTTCAAGAGGTCCACAATGCCGTGAGGGAAGAATGAGACAGTCGCTCACGAATATTTCTAAGGGGCGTGCAATAAGGCAAGGTCCTTATTACTCAGAAACCCTTAGTCTCTTACAAGGTCACCTGAATGGAGTGTTGACTCCAAGGGTTGGACAACTATCAAAACTAGTCAAAGGCGTGTAACACCCTTGGAGCACGTAGTGCGTATTGAAGGGCATGTCGCATAAGTAGCACTTGAGTCAATGACTCTAGGTGGCCTAGAAAACCTTGAGTGAATAATTAAACCTTGTAAAATATTTAAACATTTCTGGATTTAATTAATTAATTAAGGATTGAAATTATTAATTTTATATCCCCAAATGGAAGTCTAAGCCTATTCAAAATTAAGCCTAAGTCTAAGTTTAGGTAAGAAGACTAAAACTAAATTATAAATTAAATAAAAAGGGGGACGAAGTAAATCAAGTTAAGAATTAAAAAGAGTGAAATAATAATCCTAAAGATTTGATTTAAGGCACTTATGGGTAAGAAAATATTAAAATAAAGTTTTTAAAATAAGAAAGAAACACAGATGAGAGAATGTGTACGCATAGAAACGAATCTAGAGTCTAGTTAACACTAGTCTAACTAGAGAAGAATCCTATTTTAACTCAACTTAGATTTAGTAAGGTGAGTCATTAATTGGGAATAAGGAGAATAAAGAGACAACTAGGAGTGATTTAAGGAGCGCTTTTAGGAAAGGTGAGGGAAAATAAATTTAATTAACAATAAATTGAGGAATTTACTTGTGAACTTGGGGAAAGGGTGACAAGTGTATGGGGGGAAATAATTTTAATTTATTTAATTAAAAAAAAAATTTATTGTGCAATTGAGGATGTGTCATTAAGGAAACTCCTATAAAGAAAATGGTCTAGAGGGAAAAGGGATCACTCTGGTTATCGGTAAAGGTATGCTGCCAAAAGATTTTTGACTGGTTTTACTTGTGAGAGTTGGGATACCCAGCTTGAGATAGAGTGGTGGCTCTACCTTGCGAGACAATCTCGGAGCTAGAGTATTTTATGGTTGTGTGTGACCCCTTTGTGGCTCGTGGGGATAAGGAGGAAGAAGATTACCCCTAGCGTTGGTTGGGAGGTACCGGTGAAGTCTCTGAGATTAGCAAGCAGGAGGAAGGAAGGTGCGAAAACTTTCTGAAGATCACCTTCGGCTTCATTGCCTTCGGTTACGATATTCTTGTTGAGATTTGAATTTGTAATAAGATTAATGTGTATATTAGTTTTGAAATTGCCGTAAATTGTATGGGATCTATGATATCGAATTTGTAATTTTTCGTGATGGATGCGTGATATAAAAGATGAGTTCTAGCATGGTTGCATCCA
>ML777103.1:2298571-2363966 GCA_009831015.1 Picea engelmannii | reverse complement strand
ATATATATATATATATATATATATATAATAAACTAAAAATAATGTTTTAAATTCATAAATTGTTTTAATTTCAGAAATTATCTTCTTCATTGCCGGTGATTAAAATTTAGAAATTGTTTTAAATTTTTCAGTTGTATTCTAGTGATTATATCAAACATCAAGTAGAATTAGTAATATTATCTCTATCACGAGGATCTGATCCCTCGAATATCCTTTTTTTATAGTATAATCATGAATGTGCAGCTTACATGTCAACCCATCGAAGAACCTTTTGTTAGTATTGTTCCTAGTAGATTGGATCACATTTTACAGTCATTGTGACTATTATCACTCAGGGAAGTTATGGATTTATGCTCAGAGTTGATCCAGTTGATTAGTGGTTAGATATTGATGATTTAGAGCGTCTAACTAGATGCTTCACAAACTTCTACAACCGCGTAGTTTTTCCAATTGTTTGCACTCATTTTTTTTTTATCCCAACTCCTATCGGTCACCATAATATAATCTCAATTTTATGGCATTTAAAATCCCCTTTTTTGTTGAAATTGAAAGAGTATCTAGGCATTGGGATCTCATCTATTTAACATAGTCCCTATTTAAATCATCCTCTGGAAAACTCCTTCGGCGTGGTTTATTATAGGTTATATTCAATTCCTAGCTTGTATTAGATCAACACCTTGGGTGTATTGATGCAATATTAATGTTCTATCAGTTCTCTCATAGAAAACAATTTATGGAACATATCAACATTAGAATCCTGGAAATATTATTCTTTAAACGCCTGAACTAATCCCTGAATACGTGTCATGGGAACTATTCAAGGAACGGTTCCGGGAGAGGCATTTGTCAGAGGAATTCATCGAGCACCAAATCAACGAGTTCAACGTCTTACGATAGGGTGGTCATATGATGCCGAAGTATGAGGCTAGATTTATGGAGCTACCATGGTATGCCTCGCATATGAACATGAAGAAGCTGAAGGTCAACAACTTTGTGTTCAGCCTTAACTTCAACATTTGTGCGAAGGTGAGGATCCTAATGCCTCAAAAATTGCACGATGCAGTCCAAAAGGCCCTCATAGCCGAGGAAGAGATGACCAGCGGGGGTCAGGGTTGAGCTCCTGCAAGACTGACTGGACAGATGACATCAGGAGCATAACAACATCAGAGGCCAGTTAGACAGACATCTAGGTATTGAGATACGTCTAGAGGACCAATGTTCCCAACACCATGACAACCGGTTCCTCATTATAGGACTCCTTGCAGAGGAGCACTGCACCAGTAGCAACGTTGCCCGCAATAAAAACAATTTAGGCATGTTCAGTAGAACAGATTAGGACCTCAGGTTGGAAGGCCAACAACTTCTACTTCGGGGACCATGAGTACTGGACCAAAGAATAGATGATGGACATGTGGAGAGACACATTACCAGTGAGATTGTCCAGTTGAGAGGGCTAGAGTAGCCGGGTCAGCAGGACACACTACAGTTGGAGATTTGGGAAAGGCCCACAATATTCATGCAATGATGAATAACTGCCAAGCTGAGCACCATTCCACTGTGCTCAAGACGTCAGGTACCATCGCCGACCAAAATTTTAGTATTTTGATAGATCCAGGTGCTACAGAGAGCTTTATTTCTAGTGCAGCGCTGAAAAGAATTAAGGTAAAGGCAGTCGAACATGAAAAGTTTAGATACTTATAAATGGCTTCAGGTGACAAATTGAAGGTTGGAGGAAAGATGATGGATTGTAGCATTGAATTGGGATATTTTGTAATGAATGCTAGCCTATATGTCACAAATCATGATATTAGGATCTTATGACATAGTGATCATTATGGACTGGTTGGAATCACATGATGCGATACTCAACTATAAAATGAAACGATTGAGTTTGAAAGATGATGTGGGACAGAGAAGGGTGATTGTAAGAAGGAACCAAGGGGTGTCCTTGAGATTCATTTCTTCCCTACAGCTACAAAAGAGCATGCACAAGGGATGTAAGTTATATGCAATCTTAGCGCTAAATTACAAGAGTGAGGTGGAAGTATTAGAAAACCATCTGGTAGTATATGAGTTTGTTGACATGTTTCCGGAAGAGTTACCAGGCTTACCACCCGAAAGAGAGTTGGAGTTTACAATCGACTTGAAACCTGGAATTTAACCAATAGCAAGAGGGCCTTATTGGATGTCAACGCCTGAGTTACAGGATTTGAAAATGAAAATAAAGGAGTTTTTGGGCCTGGGACTTATACATCCAAGTGTGTCACCTTGGGTTGCGCCTGTTATTTTCATAAGAAAGAAGGATGGGTCATGGAGACTTTGTATTGACTACCGTCAATTGAACAAGGTGACGATCAAGAACCAGTATCCGTTGCCAAGAATAGACGATTTATTTGATCAAATGAAAGGCACGACAATGTTTTCAAATATCGACTTAAGATCAAGGTATCACTAGTTACAAATTAAAGAGGAAGATATTCCTAAGACCGCATTCAAGACAAGGTTCAGACACTACGAATTTATCGTTTTACGTTTTATATTGACAAACACCCTGGGGGTACTCATGAGTTTGATGAATGGGATGCTCCGCGGATACTTGGAAAAGTTTTTTCAAGTATTCATTGATGACATACTGATATATTATCGGACGAAGGAATAACATGACGAACATCTAAGCTTGGTACTACAGTGTTTACAAGAAAACAAATTATACAAGAAACTGTCGAAATGCTCTTCTTACCAATCAAAGATTCATTACTTGGGGCACGTTATATCCGACGAAGGTATCATTGTGGATCCAGTGAAGGTAGAGGCTGTTATGGAATGGCTTATGCCAAGCAATTTACAATAAATACACAACTTTACGGGTTTAGCAGGATATTACCGACGATTCATTGAAGGTTTTTCAAAAATAGCAAATTCGATCAGGGAATTGCAGAAGAAAAACCATAATTTTTTATGGACCGAGAAATGCGCGGAAGCATTTCAAAGGCTCAAGGAATTGTTGACAACACCACCGATACTAAAAGTCCCCGACATTGACAAGGAATTCTTGGTATACATGGACGCATCCAAGGAAGGCTTAGGCAGAGTCTTGATGCAAGACGGTCGAGTGATCACTTACATCTCAAGGAAATTAAGAAAGCATGAGGAGAACTACACAACACATGATTTGGAGTTATTGGCCATTGTTTATTCCTTGAGAGTGTGGAGAAACTATCTTATTGGAAGGAAATTTGAACTAAAAACATATCACTGTGGATTGCAACACATATTTACGCAAAGTGACTTGAACACGCGACAAAGGTGTTGGTCATAATTACTTAGTGAATATGATTTTGAAATTACTTACATAAAAGGAATGGTGAATAGAGTGGCAGATGCATTGAGTGGAAGACCACACATATTCTCAGTGATACCTCTTTAGATGAATCTTCGAGAAAAGATTCTAATTATACAGATCAACGATCACTAGTATAAAGAGGTTAAGGAAAATATCAGACAAGACACCATGATGGTACCAAAGTTTGGAGGTTATTCATTAGACGATGATAGATTGATGAGGTATAATAAAGGGATTTACATCCTGCCTAACGACGAATTAAGAAGTTTGATCTTAAGCGAAGCTCATAGAGGAGTGTACATGACTCATCCGGGAGTCATGAATATGAGGGCAGGCATTAGGCCTTTGTTCTTCTGGAAAGGAATGAAAGCATACATAGTTACATGGTGCGATGTTTGGAATGTCAGCAAGTGAAGGTTGAACATAGACATCCGAAAGGATTACTATAGCCACATGTTATTCCAGAATCGAAATGGGAGTTCATTTCGATGGAATTTACAGTTGGATTGCCACTGTCAACAAGGAGTCACGACTCGTTTTTTGTGGTAGTTGACACTCTGATGAAGAGTGCACATTTTATTCCTGTACGCACGACTTATCAGGTGCCAGACATAGCTAGAGTTTTTTGTCAGTGAGATTGTGAGATTACATGGTGTACCGAGAAGGATCATATTCGATCGAGGATCGATGTTTACAGGACGGTTTTGGGCTAGTTTCCAAGAGGCTTTGGGGACACAACTGAAATTTAGTACGAGATATCATCGTGAGACAGATGGGCAGACTAAAAGAACAAACCAAATTTTGGAAGATATGTTCTGTATGTATGTAATGGACCAAAAGAGATGTTGGGAAGAATTCTTGCCACTGGTAGAGTTTTCATATGACAACTATCAAAGTACCATTAAGATGGCACCGTTTGAGTTTCTTTACAGTCAACCGTGTCGAACGCTGTTGAGCTGGGATTGAATTGAGGATAGGGTCCTGGTGGGACCATAAGTGATCCAAGAAATGGAAGAACAAATGCAAATGATAAGGAAAATTATTAAAGAAGTGCAAGATTGACATAAGAGTTATGATGATGCACATCGCGTTGACCGCAATTATGAAGTTGGAAATCGAGTTTTCTTGCGGGTGAAACCACAAAAGAGTTTGATAATGTTTGGAAAGGGTGCTAAAATCTCTCCTAGGTTTGTGGGACCTTTTGAAGTTGTGGAAAGGAAAGGACCCATGGCCTATCGACTAGCCTTGCCTGAGTACTTGAGGCGTATGCACGATGTTTTTCATGTATCTATTTTGAGACATTATGTTAGTGATCCTACACATGTGATTGACATGAGTTCCTTGCAGGTGTCAGACGAGGGTGCACTCTGGACCATTGCATTTGATAACTCTGACATCAAATAGTCGATTAGGTCAAGGTCCAATGGGACAATTATAGTCCACACTCGGCTACCTGGGAGGACGCATATGATATGCGCCAACATTTTTCTTACTTGTTTGATATATTAGACATATAGATCTTGTCAGATACTTTTATTACTGCATTTGAATATATTTTACAACATCGGGACGAAGTTTAAAACAAGAGGGGGTGTATGTAACATACCGCTCTTGCGAGTACATGTTATCGACTTATTCTTTGAGGACACTTGCGTGCAAGTGATCCGGTTATAGTACATGGTTATTTGTTTCGCTTATGGATTTGTTGATGGGTCCTAGATCCTTGATTCAATAGTAGGAACCAAACCCGCCACCGAGGCCCATTTAGACTCTGCAGTGTTTAATGGTGGAATGGTTCTCCAGATCTTGCGATCTGGGAAATTTATCGATGGGATTTATGTTTTATTGTGAAGGCTCTTCCTTCAGTTTGGACTATCTCTTTTGTATTTTCTCTTGAGTGGGACCGATATGAGATGTAAGCCGGTATAAACCAACTTGGTGACAAAAATAATTAAGTTCTAACTACCGGGGAAGAGGCTGAACTTGGGATAGCTCGCTGCTTAAGCATGCAGACAACGATTCTATACCACATGCCTAGTACTAGTATATTAACCATGTGAGAATCTAATTACTATCTAAGAAACTAATTATCAGAAAGAAAACACATATGTAATAAGATAATGGAAAAAAAAATAATTCATCTACCATAATCATTCATCACATGATAACACAATGATTCATCTTCATCATTAAAGTAAAGAACAACAAAATATTGCACCGGATAACTTGACAATAGATTAAATAGCTCTTACTCATTACAACATCATTCATGAAATGAGATAGGAAATAGTTCTTCTCCACGTCCAATCACATGCATTTGATGAATATAACTTGTCTCTGGTCCAGAAGGACTTCTCAATTCATAGCAGCTTCAAAATAATTCTTAACAACTAGAGAGAAAGAGTTATTGCAAAAACCATCGACCTCTAACTAATTGGTCGATGTTTTTATTTATAATGTAAAATTCAACTGAAAATATAGGTTAAGTGCAGTTTAAGAAAAACAAAATTCGCCACGTGGCGTCATCTTCTAATATTTTCTTTAACAGTCAACCCAAAATATCACTTGAAAGGGTGACTTCTCTCATACTCAGACCAACTGATAAATAACTCTTCGTAGGTTTGGGCTCATGGAAATCTGTGTTGTTCCATCAGAGCCGCATGTATTCCTCTGATGTCCATCGCATAAGTTCGGTACTTTTCCAAACTAGAGTTTAACTGTTGTAGCACAGTTCAAGCTCTTATCGAATGGTCCATAAATCGTTGCACTTGCCCTGGCACTGTGTCGGTCATCTTCGTGATTTCTTCGGCCCATAGAGAATCCTGCCTGGTATGCGAATTGACTATGTTGCACAAGTTGACAAAGTTGTCGGGGGTGCCGAACTTTGGAAGTCCGATGCTCTTCATTGCCTAGTTGATTCTCAGACTGGTTTCTCTCAGATTCCTCGGCAAAGTTACGGAGCCAATTTTGATCGATAGTTAGGGAGATCCTTCCTACAATCGGAATAAAAAAATCATTTAGAAATTTTCTTCCTAAACAAGATATATAAAAAACGTGAGCAGGAGGAGACTAGGTTGATGCATACCTGTGAGCTTGCTAAGCCCGATTGTTTGATACTTACGTGATCTTGTGCAACCTTTCGAGTTACCTGCACCATCTCTGTTAGAGCTGCCACTTCTCTTTAGTTATGTTGATTTACATCTGCGCTCCATAGCATGGTGGATCAGGTACGAAAAACATGAGAGTCAAAGTCACGCCAGTGGCCGATTGGCCCTTGGGGTCAGGAAAGGATGTCAGAGCCGACCATGTGCCGAAAGTACGAGTAAGTTCCAAAAATATCGGATACTGTTATAAGGTAAGTCATTAAATGCTTCAGGTCGAGGAAAGTGGCTCATACATAAGTCACATCAGTAAGCGCAACAACCATAATTAGTTCATTATGGAGGCTGGGGAATTTAAAATAAATCAAGATGGTCATACCACATATCCTATGAAACTCCTATCGGTTTCATTTCATACATCCCGGATTATACCCATCGCGCAGATGTGATGTGATCATTCTTTAAAACATCTCGTCGCAAGGCATTTAGTGTTCCCTGGCACGTTTTGGCTCACCACTTCGCTCTGATCCGCTCTGCTCCGATCCGCTCCGCTATAAATTCTAAACGTTCTGTATGTGTTCTATGTAAAATCCGAGCTTATGCACTAGTGACGGCTCATCTTGTGAGCCCAATTGGATCGAACTCTATGTTTTGGTCCTTTGCTTGTCAAGGACGTCTAAGAAAATATGTTGTTGCACCATGAAATCTCCTCAAAATGCGAGACGAGGTCAGAGGGGCAGTCAGAGCACCAGGATTGAACCCCGACATGTCTGGGACTTGTTCTTATTGGTAGCGGGTATTCTTGAGGTTTCAGAGGAAAATTCTTACCTTCATGTGGAAACTATAGTGCCGCTCCATGCAGAGACCGAAGTGGAAGAAACTACGCCAGGAGGACATGGGTTGGAGAGCACACTCCCTCCACAATAGATTCGACGTAGGCGAGGGAGGCCTAGGAAAAATAAGGAAGTCAGAGAACACAAAAACACAATTGAATCGTGTGTACGATCAACTGCAAAAGAGTCCTTAATGCTTGCTATCGCTCGAACTGATAGAAACCACAAGTCGGAGAAGCGGGAACCGAATGAGAAGGACGAAAACCTAGGGTTCGAACGTCCGAGATCCTAACCAACAGCTGGAGCAGGCGCAACTTGCCATAGTTTAACTTTACTAGGAGAATAGAGAATTATGACGACAGTTGGCAGAAAATAATTCTGAGGTTCCAGCACCGTAAAGTCGTGAGGGTAATGCAACCTGGCTCAAACGAAAGCTTCAGGAGGCACATGACACGATTGTGCAGCAACGCAAAGCTCAAAGGGTGTTAGAAGAGCAGAACGTGAAAACATCTCGGGGAGATAAGAGCAGCCGGGGGAAAGGTCCATGCACAAAAGAGGGATGATTGATAAAATCTACTTTGTATTCTCAGATGCAGTGCTGAATTTTGATATTTTCCCCCTTTTTTCTGTGAAAATTCTCGCATTCTCAATGTAACCAGGTGGGTTGGCCAAAAGGTATTAGTAATGCCTATTGTATGTAACCAAAGCCCTATGGAAATCTAATATATAAATTCTCACAATTTTGACGAAAGGATTCTGGTCACAACAATTGAATGCACGTTTTCCTTCTTGTCTTGTAATTCTACTTCGTTCTTTGTCTAAGTTTCTTGTAAGTTGGCCTCAATTTTGTACCTAGTGTTGCTTTGTATTTTCGTTGATATTTTCCTGCAAAAACTTCTAACGCCGACCTATTTGTGTCGTACAACACTGACATGGAATTACTAACTCGGGGATCAAGAATCGCTGATGACTTAAGGGAAAAATCAATTATGTGTTTAACCGCTTTGGCTATAAGGTAGCTAGAGAGATAGTGGGGGGGCCCAGAGGGCCCATAGTGATAATAGTGGATGTCATTAATTGTAAGGTGGACTAGGTCTACTATATTATTAAATAAGGCCCACTATGGTAGTTAGATATAATAAAGGGGTAGTTAGATATAATAAATGTAAGAGGACTTCTTAGAAGGTTCTACTTCTAAAAGATTCCTCTTCTAGAATGTTCGTAGGTGATGGTAGCAATATATAAAGGGGTTCAAACAATGCAATAGGATATGAAGAGAATTATTGTATTGTGAGCTGTATCTCAATAGGAGGATGCCCCCTCGAAGAGGCAAGTGAACATGAGAGGTTCCCTTCCATAATAGGATCCATTGTATGGTGTTGCCCTACCCTAAGGGTTTGATATAATAAAGTGGTGGTTTTCTATATTGTTTCATATATCTTGTGTGGTGATTGTATTCAGATATATTTGGATCTATTGTGATATTTTTTATTCAGTCTTTGGTTCTTAACAATTGGTATCAGAGCACTTTCCTTGGCAGACATTGTGGGCAAATATTTTTTATTTTTGCAGATTTGTTTTTTCGGAGAAGAAAAAAAGAGGGCCGCGACATTCCATAAATTTTTGGTATATTTCTATGAAAAATATGTAGAAACAGGTTGTATATCTGATTTCCTCTAAAAAATACACCCAATTTGAAAAACAATATTGTCTGAAACGGATTCCAGGAAGTCAAGATATTGAAGTTTTAAAATCTGCAATTTTTCAGGGTTTTTTCCAGGGACGACGACACAATTTTTTTTTTTTTTTAAATAAATTTGTTTCTGTAGCATCTGAAGAATGAATTTTCCCAAAAAAATTACTGATCTGAGTTCCTCTCACAATTTCACCCAATTTCAAAAAAAAAACAACCGAAACGGAGTCCGGGAAATGAAGTTATGAGCATTTTAAATTCAACAGTTTTTCATGGTTTTTTCAGAAATTGTCGTGATTTTCTATAGTAATTTATTGTTCTATTTTTTTGGGTTTTTTCGTGACAGGAGTGGGACTGCAGAGTTCATAAATTTTCATAGGGTGCTCATATGACTATTTATTCTCAAACCCTCAAAGAAATTCTACAGATTATTGAAGCATTTAAAGCCCAATTGTTTGACAGATTGGATGACTTTGTAGATGGCCTCACAAATGGTCTCAATGATAGATTTGGTAGTATTCAAGATTCATTGGATAGCATGCAAGAGAGATTTCTTATGGCAGACCTCAGGGATGAATATAATCAAGAAATATATGCTTTGTATGATTTTGAGGCCGATTGCGATGATTGATATATGGATAGTTGTCATTTCTGCGATGACAACCACTTCCATATTTTATTTGATGACTCTACTCCACCTTCTATAGAGAACATCAATATCCCACATCATGATCTAGTTATGATTACCCGTGTCTAGCCTGCATATTCTATAATGGTATTGTTCCTTCCAGATTCATCGTTGATCCTTTCCCACTATGTGGATGTATATTCTTATTTGGATCCACATGATATGTGTCAGTATTGGGAGCATCATTTTTAGTTGGTTATTGGGTGCCAATATATTCCATGTGGAGTTCACATGATCACTTGGACATGGGACCCTGGTTTACAATGGCGTTTGGACTACTTCAACATGGTGGCTTTTATTTCTCAATGGGACCTTGGTTCTCTAGTCTTCTTTAGCATTATGGTCCACAATTATCCATGGGACCCTGGTATATGGTTGTACATCAAGTGTTGAGGACAACGCTTTCATAAGGGGGATGGAATGTCAGGTAGCTAGAGAGGTAGTAGTGGGGCCCAGAGGGCCCATAATGATAATAGTGGAGACCATTCAATGTAAGAGGACTAGGTCCACTATATTATTAAATAAGGCCCACTATGGTAGCTAGATATAATAAATGGATAGTTAGATATAATAAATGTAAGAGTACTTTTTAGAAGGTTCTACTTCTAGAAGATTCCTTCTTTAGAATGTTCTTAGGTGATGGTAGCACTATATAAAAGGGTTCGAGCAATGTAATGGGATATGAAAATAAATATTGTATTTGGAGTGGTAGCTCAATAGGAGGAAGCCCCCTCGAAGAGGCAAGTGAACAAGAGAGGATAAATTCCATAACAGGATCCATTGTATGGTGTTTCCCTACCTCAAGGGTTTGATAATAATAGAGTGTGGTTTCTTCTATCTTTCTCCGTGGATCTATTGTATATTCCTTATTTGTGGTGATTATATTTGTAGATCTATTCAGGTTCTTAACAAAGACAAAACAAGTAGGATATCAAGAAGCAAACACCCATCCCAAGATGCGGGGACAATCAATGAAAAGGATGATGAGAAAGGCATCACCTGAAAATTCAACCAGAAAAGGTTTCCTATCATTCTACAGGCACTTAACAGTAATAACAGAGACCCAAGAAGAGTTAGCAACCGTCATAACTTACCCAACAAACATCAAACTCAACAACCAAGAAAAAAATGATGATGTATGCGACTGTTCAGGAGAAAACTGCGTATATACACCTCTTGTAGCAGGACAACACACGTATGTATGCGACTGTCAGGAAAAAAACCAGCGTATATGTCTTAAAACACTGCTAGGCTAAGGATAAGGCCAAGACACTCAAAATCAAAATGAACAGAGGCTGTCAAGCAATCAGATGACAAGAAAATCAATATAAACGAGAGCAATCAAAAGAGAAAAACACTCCAAACCTCGAAAAGAAGATTCTATCCCCAGTATGGTCGCCAATTCTGTTACGAGAAAAATCTCTCTAGGGATAGGGGTAAACCACAATAGACGGAAATGAATGCATAAATAAACTCTAATCTTAGGTATGCTATATAAGCAAATATGCTAACAAGACAAGATAAAGACCCTACCTCGTCCAGACATTCAATGAAGTCCACCGTTGAGCACTTGACATAAAGCAATACACTTGCAACTTGTCCTCAACAACCAAGAAACGCAAGCATATGGTGATAATATATAAATTTAGAACATTCAATAGAATAATCCATCGACATTCATAACAAATACGCCCATGGAATAACAATTCAAATATTTGCAAGATATTAATTGGACAAGAAAAGAGTATTTCTATTAAAATGTAATCAGCAGAACTGAATGAATTACAAACTTTTGTGTTGGCACAGTTCGTAACCGAGAAACTAAGTCCCTTCCAGTTGGGCCTCCACCACTTCAATCCTCCACCAAAGACAAGCTCATATAAGAGAGACAATGAGTTTTGCAATCAAGTAGGGAAGATCTTGAGGGATGAACAATGTGTTCAGACTTAAAAGGACAAAGGGATGCAGACTCAATATGAAGTGAATAATTTCTCCAGAGTAACTTTTCTCTCAAAGTTGAATTCTTCTCCTCTTTTCCATAGCTAAGATATGGCCTGTTTATAGCCTTCAAATGGAATTGAAGGGTCGAGTCGGAACATTTCTAGTATATGGAAGGTCAAGGATCATGGATCTTGTGACGTGACATGGAAACCCGACACTGTTTTTTAATTTTGGGCACAAAGCCCGATGTACGCGGGTTGTAGTGGTGAAATCTGCGTATACGCATGTTGTATAATAGTTAGAATGTGTATATGTGAAAAAATATTGTTTTTATCTCTGGGATTTGCAAAAAGGGACTTTAAGTCTGCATAGGGAAATGGAAAAAGGCCTTCTGAGAAAATTTGCATAGGGTGAGACAAATCTTTCTATAACAGATTCCTCCTAATGTGTGAGGTCAGAGGAGTATCTGCAATGGCCAAAATACATTATAATACCTAGAATTTACTATGCGTTCACAGCGACATCGGGAACAACAAATTCAAGAAAATAAAAACAAGATGACTCTGGCACTCTGTCCCTTGCGATTTAAAAGGGGTATTAGGAATCTATTTGTGCATTAATAAGACAGGGACTCAGATCTTAGGCATAAGCAGGGAACACTATCGAATCCCAAGGTTCCCACACGCATCCAGTGACCATTTTTTTTTTAAACTCAACACTCGGATTTAAGATCGTGAGTTCTCCCAAAAACACCAGTCACCCCATAAAATCTTGTACCAAAAAGCGTTTTTATTTTTATATTCTCTTAAATGAGGATGGTGCTAAGTGCAGACCAGGTTTCACAGTGACCACAATTTATCTTGAGAGGAAAACTCTACAGAAATAACTACACCAAGTAGATCCATAATAGGCAATTTCATCACGATTAAATTGGATTTTTTGTTTTCATTTTCATGGCTATGCAGTGATCCGAAGTAGATCTAGCATGCCAATACCCTGGAAACAATTGGAAACCTCAATGTCTGGACTAGTCAAGAATCCTCAAGGTCCTCACGAAATTTCTCAATCGAAGTACCTATGAGTTTAATGCAACCCAAAACAGTCCCAAAATCTGGGCCTGGGATTAATTGTAACGGCCCCTCTGTTACGACAACGGATAGCGATGTACAATAGGTAAACATTTTTTTTTTTGCGTTAGGAATTTAAAATCGTCACAACATTAATTAAAATCATTACAAGCGACACATCATCGTAATCAATAACGACACAATCCAACGCATTAACATAAATAATAGAGACACATGATCAACGCATAAACATAATTAGAGACGCAGTTCAACACATCACAATCATCCAAAGAAAAATATAAATAATGATCAACCATATCACTGAATATTAAAATAACTACCCACCCAACCTACCCTGCATGGTTAGGACCTCCAAGACACATAAGCAGCGCTCAAGCCCAGGATTCATCTGATTGATTTTGACCACTTAAGGTCTCAGGGTTGGCGACTGTTATGAGGAACAAGGAAGTGTCTAAATCCCACTAATCCAATCATAGATAATCATCAATCCTAGAATTCATCATCCATCATTTTGAAATAAAACTCTTGCTCAAGAATCGAATAATTCAATATAGTATGATCTATTTCTCTGTAATGCCATGTTGGTATATACGACTAAATTAGGTAGATCATAACTTCAACTTGAAACTTAACCATCATAAGTAATAATTATAACCCGTTATCAAACTCTCATATAACAAGGACAATTCCCAACTTATAATTCAAATCTTTCCTCCTAAAACTATGATATTTCCATTACTCAACAATAAAAGTAATTCTACCGAAGTTCAATAACTCAATTCTAGTGCATCGACAATATATAATCAGATTCATGAAACTGACCAACTTAATATCAATATCCTAAAATTCTAGGTAGTATGAGCCATAACTAGAAATTGCCTTATATCCATAAATTATAATATTCAATAGATATAAAATGAAAAGTGGATTTTCGTGATTAAAACTTCTCACTATTTATATGATAACTAGAAGAGTATAATTAGCTTCCTTCGGAAGATACTATTATATTTCATTCCACACAGGATTATAATATCTAATCTTTAATGTATAAGAAGATGGGTCAAGATGGTCCTCCAAGTGTACATTGGGAAGAGTTATTGCAGATTTCATACTAGGTAAATGATGTCGATAATCATAACATCGCGACATAATATGATATAGTGTACTATCTACCCTTAATCATTCTAAATAATAATGGACAGTAAGGAACTAACTACTATAAATACACCTCTCACCATAGTAACATGAGCATCTAAGATCAATTAACAAAAATATCAGTCACCGAACTGGAAGTGTTAACAATTGCTAATTCAATCCCATTCCCATAAAATATCTTACAATATGCGATGTCGCCTCCTGTAATAACTTCAGTTATCAGCTAGTGGGAGCGGCAATGAGCACGCCTCCTAGAATCCGCGAGGGATTGACGATTGACTCATATTTCGAGATTGTCAAAATTAGAAAGAATGGATGGACAGAGTCGAGCGATAATCACCCAGTCTATCAAAAAAGTGGATGGATTCGGATCCGTGGGCATCACAGGAAGAACAAGACAAGCATCCCCATTCCATTGCACTCAGATAAAACCGTTGGAAGGAAAGGAGATTCACACGATTCCAGGGATTAGTTCAGGCATTTAAAGAATAACAGTACCAGGATTCTAACACTGAGATGTGCCATAAATTGTTGTCTATGAGAGAACTGATATAATGTTAATACCGCATCAATACACCCCAGGCGTTGATCTAATACAAGCTAGGAACTGAATATAACCTATAATAAACCCATAAATCCGTAACTGCCTCGAGCGATAATAGTCAGAATGACTGTAAAATGTGATCCAGTCTACTAGGAACAATATTGACAAAAGTTTCTTCGATGGGTTGATATGTAAGTTGCACATTCGTGATTATACTATAAAAAAAGGCTCTTCGAGGGATCGAATCCTCGTGATACAGAGAATATTACCAATTCTACTTGATGGTTGATACAATCACTACAATTCAACTGAAAAATTTAAAACAATTTCTAAATTTTAATCATCGGTAGAGAAGAAGAGAATATCTGAAACTAAAACAATTTCTGAATTTAAAACATTAGTTTTTAGTTTATTATATATATATATATATATATATATATATATATATATATATATATATATATATATATATATATATATATATATATATATATTTCTATGGATGCAACCATGCTAGAACTCATATTTTATATCAGGCATCCATCATGGAAACTTACAAATTCGATATCAGTGATCCCATAGAGTTTACGACAATTTCAAAACTAATATACACATTAATCTTATTACAAATTCAAATCTTAACAAGAATATCGTAACCGAAGGCGACGAAGATGAAGGTGATTTTCAAAAAGTTGGCGCTCCTTCCTTCCTTCCTCTTGTTAATCCCAGAGACTTAATCGATACCTTCCAACCAATGCTAGGGGTACTTTTCTTCCCCCTTAGCCCCCCGAGCCGCAAATGGATCATGCACAAAACCATAAAATACTCTATCTTTGAGCTTGCCTCGCAAGGTAGAGCCACCACTCTATCTCAAGCTGGGTGTCTCAACTCTCACAAGTAAAACCAGTCAAAAATAATTAGGCAGCATAACTTTTCGGATAACCAGAGTGATCCATTTTCCCTCTAGACCATTTTCTTTATAGGAGTTTCCTTAATGACACATCCTCACTTGCATAATCAATTCACTTTTTAATTAAATAAATTATAATTATTTCTCCCCATACACTTGTCATCCTTTCCTTAAGCTCACAAGTAAATTCCTCAATTTATTTTTAATTAAAGTTAATTTCCCTCACCTTTCCTAAAAACGCTTCTTAAATCACTCCTAGATGTCTCTTTACTCCCCTTATTCCCAATTAATGACTGACACCTTGCTAAATCTGAGTTGAGTTAAAATAGGATTCTTCTCTAGTTAGACTAGTGTTCACTAGACTCTAGATTCATTTCTATCTGTAGACATTCTCTTATCTTTGTTTCTTTCTTATTTTAAAAACTCCCTTTTAATATTTTCTTACCCATAAGTGCCTTAAATCAAATCTTTAGGATTATTATTTCACTCTTTCTAATTCTTAACTTGATTTACTTCACCCCCCTTTTTATTTAATTTATAATTTAGTTTTAGTCTTCTTACCTAAACTTAAAATTAGGATTAATTTTGAATAGGCTTAGACTTCCATTTGGGGATGTAAAATTAATAATTTCAATCCTTAATTAATTAATTAAATCTGACAATGTTTAAATATTTTACAAGGTTTAATTATTCGTTGAAGGTTTTCTAGGCCACCTAGATTCATTGACTCAATTGTTACTTACGCAATGTTCCCTTCAAGACGCACTCCATGCTCCAAGGGTGCCACTCTCCTTTGACTGGTTTTGGTAGTTGTCCAACCCTTGGAGTCAACACTCCATTCAAGCGACCTTGTGATAGACTAAGGGTTTCTAAGGAATAAGGACCTTGCTTTATTGCGTGCCCCTTAGAAATATCCATGAGCGACTGTCTCAGTCTGCCCTCACTACATCTTGGACCTTTCGAACTAGGTAATCGTTACCCTACAATTTGAGCCATGGCAGCAGTGCTAGTAGGTTGTGACAGGGACACTGCCACACCTTTCCCTCAATATATGGTCTATGTGCATGGCCCCTTTACTCCTTATGTGATTCATATTAGAAAGCATTCGTTAGCCTACATTCATCAACGAAATATTGTCAAGGATCCATATATAAAATCATACAATAATTAATCGTATGTTGCATTTGCATAAATTAAATACTCAAACCAATGCAATCCACTCCCTGACTCAATCTGAAATCCAAGGAGGTCCATTGATGCCATCGACATCCACAATCTGTAAGGTTTCCTGCACACTCAGGGAAAACTCGTCAATAGCATATGTCAATACATATATATATCAAATGACAATAAATCATAACCATAAACATCATCATGAAATCATGTTGAGCACTCAACACACCCTAAAAAGCCTGTGTCAAATTTTACTTTTTGGGTACCACTTGATCTCTTGCAATGTCTAATTTGATTTTAGTATGAAAATGTTTCCTTTGCTTGCCTTCTGTTTTTCATTTTAAGTCTTTCGAAGTTGCTCGGGCATGCGGAAATCATCATGAATTAACAAAGACTAACATTTAATTAAAGAATCGACAGCCGAAACGTCTCCCCGACGCGCTTAAGAAATTCGGCATCGGGAAGGATTAGAAGTGATAAAAAACCTCTCGAGAAGACCAAAGTAGTCGATCTTCGATCTTCATCGGCATCGATAGACAAAATTATTTATTATGCGACAAGCATCACACAAGAATATTTCTGATGACCGATCCTCGTTGGTGTCGGTAAGGAATGAATGGAATAAGCATCGCGTGAGTAAAGGAATGATATCTTCGATCGCTGACCTTTGAAATGTTTTTGGCATCGGGGAGTTACAAAGATGATAACCTGCAAAGAAACTACGCGTTTAAACTATCCTCGATCCCCGATCCCCAATAACTTTCGACATCGGTAAGTTTTGGGAAGATAAGGCCATTAAAGGGTGTGATAAGTTTATCCCCTCCCCCGACTGCCGGTCTCGATACTTGTTGGCATCGGCTGCTCAAGTTTTATGTTATCGCTTGCGTCTTGTTGAAAAATCCCGACCCAATTGAGGCATGCTATCAAACTATCTGTTCCCACCTATCACGTATCATTGCCAAAGTGGTTAAACGCATAATCGAGTTTTCCCTTAAGTTGTTAGCGGTTCCCGATCTTAGAGTTAGTAATGCCACATCAACGTTGTATGACGAAAATAGGTCAACGTCGAAAGTTTTCACAGGAAAATATCAATGAAAATACAAAGCAACACTAGGTACAAAATCAAGGCCAACTTACAAGAAACTTAGACAAAGAACGAAGTAGAATTACAAGCCAAGAAGGAAAACATGCATTCAATTGCTGTGACCAGAATTCCTTTGTCAAAATTGTGAGAATTTATATATTAGATTTCCATAGGGATTTGGTTACATACAATAGGTATTACCAATACCTTTTGGCCAACCAACCCAGTTACATTGAGAACGCGAGAATTTTCACAGAAAAAGAGGGAAAATATCAAAATTCGGCATCACATCTAAGAATACAAAGCATATTTCACCAATCATCCCTCTTCCGCAAGTAGACATTTCCCCCGGCTTCTCTGCTCTCCCCGAGATGTTTTCATGTTCTTCTCTTTTGACACCCTTTGAGCTTCGTGTAGCCACACGATCATGTCATGTGCTTCCCAAAGTTTTCATTTGAGCCAGGTTGCATTACCCTCACGACTTTGCGGTGCTAGAACCTTTGAATTCTTTCCCGCCAACTGTCATCGTAATTCTCTATTCTCCTGGTAAATTTCAGCTATGGAAAGTTACGCCTGCTCTAGCTGCTGGTTAGGATCTCAGAGGTTCGAACCCTAGGTTTCCGTCCTTCTCGTTCCATTCCCGCTTCCCTGACTTGTCATTTCGATTGGTTCCAGCTAGATAATGCGCATTAAGGACTCTTCTGCAGCTGATCGTACACACGATTCAATTGGGTTTTGGTGTTCTCCGACTTCCTTGTTTTTCCTATGCCTCCCTCAGCTACACGACATATGCTATGGAGGGAGCGCGCTCTCCAACCCGCATCCTCCTAGCGTAGTTTCTTCCACTTCGGTCTTCGCACGGAGCGACACTATAGTTTCCACACGAAGGTAAGAATTTTCCTTTGAAACCTCAGGAATACCCGCTGCCAATAAGAACGAGTCCTAGACATGTTGGGGTTTAAGCCTGGCACTCTGACTTCCCCTCAGATCCCGTCTCGCATTTTGAGGAGATCCCATGGTGAAACAATGTATTTTCTTAGACATCTATGACTAGACAAAGGACCAAAACACAGAGTTTGATCCAATTGGGCTCACAAGACGAGTCGCCATTGGTGCATAAGGTCGGTTTTTACGTAGAACACATACAAAACGTTCATAATTTATAGCGAAGCGGAGCGGTGAGCCGAAACGTGCCAGGGAACATTGAATGCCTTGTGACGAGATGTTTTAAAGAATGAATGCATCACATCCACACGATGGGTATAATCTGGGACATATGAAACGTAGTCGATAGGAGTTGCAGAAGATGTGCAGTACGACCATCTTGATTTATTTTAAATTCCCCAACCTCCATAATGAGCTAATTATGGTTGATGCGCTTGCTGATGAGACTTCTGTATGAGCCACTTGCCTCGACCTGAAGCATTTAACGACTTCCCTTATAAGAGTATCCGATATTTTTGGAACTTACTCATACTTTCGGCACATATTCATCTCTGACATCCTTTCCCGACCCCAAGGGCCAACCGACCACTGGCGTTACTTTGACTCTCATGTTTTTCGTACCTAATCCACCATGCTATGGCGCATGGATGTAACTCACCATAACTAAAGAGAAGTGGTGACGCTAACAGAGACGGTGCAGGTAACCCAAAATTTTTCACGAGATCAAGTAAGTATCAAACAATCAGGATTAGCGAGCTCACAGGTATGCATAAGCCTGATCTCCTCCTCCTCACTTTTTTTATATATCTTGTTTGGGAATTTTTTTTCTAAATGATTTTGTTATTCCGATTGCAGGAAGGATCTCCCCGACTATTGAGCAAAATTGGCTCTGTAACTTTTCGGAGGAATCCGAGAGAAACCATTATGAGAATCAACTAGGCAATGAAGAGCATCGAACTTCCCGAGTTCGACACCCCTGACAACTTTGTTGACTTGTGCAACATATTCAAGTCACATACCAGGCAAGATTCTCTATGGGATGAAGAACGAAGATGACCGACAAAGTGCCAGGGCAAGTGCAACGATTTATGGACCATCTGATAAGAGATTGAAATGTGCTACAATAGTTAAACTCCAGTCTGGCAAAGTACCGAATGCATGCGATGGACATCAGAGGAATACATGCGGCTCCGATGGAACATAATAGATTTCCATGGGCCCAAACCTGCGAAGAGCTGTTTATCAGTGGGTCTAAGTATGAGAGAAGTCACCCTTTCAAGTGATATCTGGGGTTAACTATTAGAATATGACGACACGTGGAAATATTTTTTTCGCTTAAACTACACTTAGCGGTTATTTTCAGTTGAATTTTACATTATAAATAAAGACATTGACCAATTAGTTAGAGGTCGATGGTTGTTGCAAGAACTCTTTCTTTCTAGTTGTTAAGAATTATTTTGAAGCTGATATGAATTGAGAAGTCCTTCTAGACCATAGACAAGTTGTTTTCATCAAACGCATGTGATTGGACGTAGAGAAGAACTATTTCCTATCTCGTTTCATGAATGATGTTGTAATGAGTAAGAGATATTTAATCTATTGTCAAGTTATCTGGTGCAATATTTTGTTGTTCATTACGTTAATGATAAAGATGAATCATTGTGTTATCATGCGATGAATGATTATGGTAGATCAATTATTTTTCTTGCCATTATCTTATTACATATCTATTTTCTTTCTGATAATTAGTTTCTCAGACAGTAATTAGATGCTCACATGGTTAATGTATTAATACTAGGCATGTGGTATAGAATCGTTGTCTGGATGCTTGAGCAGTGGGTTATCCCAAGTTCAGCCTCTTCCCTAGTAGTTAGAACTTAATTCTGTTTGTCACCAAGTTGGTTTATACCGACTTACATCTCATATCGGTCCCACCCAAGAGAAAATACCAAATATATAGTCCAAAATTAAGGAAGAGCCTTCACAAGAAAAGATAAATCCCATCGATAAATTGGTCGGATCACAAGATCTGGAGAACCATTCCAGCATTAAATGATGCAGAGTCTAATTGGGCCTTGGTGGCAGGTTTGGTTCCTACTGTTGAATCAGGGATCTAGGACCCATCAATAGAATTGGCGCTAGAAGGAGGGCCTAAGAATGAATGGTTGAATATATATTTTATATAGTATTTCAAATAGTCTATAGATTCATAATAGCCCACATGCATGGCTATTCATTCACAAGACAACCCACACATGCTGAGTACTCCTAAAACGAGTAACTCACCCCAACCCAAGGAATAACAATTGTTTCGTGATATTCCTTACGCTCTTCCTCACGAGGAATTAAATTAGTTTAGAAGAATCACAAGAGCCTACACCCAACAGATCAGTGTGCTACCCTCAGCTCCGATACTTCCTCGAAGAAAACAAATAAGCAGACCGGTGGTCAATACTCCTGACTATTTTTTCACACACACGGTAGAATACTTAATAGACTTCGCGATCACTGAATTCGAACACCGTCTGAATCTTATCCCTAAAATGCCAGTCGACGACGTCTCTGAGCCAGATGATTTTTTGGAAGAAGAGGAGTTCAACTCGGATTCCGAGTATATGTAAGACAATAATGTCCACGATGAAGAAAGGGGAAACCCACCCCAAAAAAATCATCCTTGGTTGGTCAGAGACGTCGTGGCCATCCCGGGACGAGTACATAATCTTCCCCGACACCTGGAGAAGCTACTTCCTAAATTCGACCCTGAAACTTTTGGATTACCTAAATATCATATCAAGAAGTTCATACTCGTGATCAGACTTATGAACGTCCAACATGAAGACGTAGTTTGCAATATTTTCCCCTATACGTTTGAAAATTCAGCTTCCACGTGGTATTTTAATTTGCCAGTGGGATATATAACTAGTTGGACGAAGTTCTAGAAAGACTTTCTAGATAAATTTGCAGAGGAAACTACTACGGGAGCTCTGATGGATGAATTGTTCATTGCCACCATGAGTTTGAAATAAAGGGTCAAATATTTCAATCAAAGATTCACGACCATCTTAAACAAATTTCATCCTGAAGCGAAACCAACTCAGGAATTGAAAATCAAAGTTTATGCTAATGCTCTCTCGGCTTCTATTTTCATGTTTGTAAAGAGGGCCACCAAGCGAACCTTGGCTGAAAACTTTGAAGAAGCCAAAACGATAGAATTCTAGATGAAAGGGTGTAAAGAAGGCCAAGTCTCTCCGGTTAAGAAATAAGTTCATCCTCCTCCCAGGAGAGGACTCCTTTTGACTAGACCGTCGGGGAAACAAGCAAAACAGAATCCCGACAAGGGTAACAGAGACATAGAATACCTACAACGCATGGTTAATAAATTATCAAATGAGATCATAGACATGAAGAGAAATGCAGGAGAGGAAAACCAAGGCCAAAGGCCTTATATGTAATATACCAGATATAAAAAGTATGTAGAACATAAATAAAATGCTAGAAATGGCAGAATAACAGTAATATAACCAGCATAATCTCCACAATAACACATAAATGCTATAAGAACAACAACAGGAATAACACTTTTATTCAGAAAGCAATGTTCATGGGCCTCTTCGAGGGGGCAACTTCCAGTCGAGTAGCACTCTATTACAATAATCTCCAAGCTAGGGTTTTCATACACTCGATCCTTATTTATACTAAATATGTCTATCAACAGAAGCATATAGAGGAAGATGCTTCTAGAAGCAGAAGCTTCTATTAGGTCTTCTTACATCCACCTTATTCTATTTTATTGAAAGGCCTTATTAATATTGACCTTTATTACATCCAAATATATTGCTCTACCTATGTGTGGGTTAGGACCGTAACATGTCTGCCCCCTTAAAACCAACCTTGTCATCAAGGCTTGAGATGTGGAAACTGCTGCAAAATTGTAGCTGGTTTCCAAGTGGCATCTGCTAGAGTTGTATCTTTCCATTGGACTAGCACTTCCTTGATGGTTCTCTGATGCAGGCGATGCTCACGTTGGTCCAAAACTGCTTCTGGCTGTAGCCTAATGGATCCTTCTTTAGCTAACTCTGGAAGGTTGGTTTGAATTTGGCACATAGTTCCACTAACCTTCTTTAAGCATGAAACATGAAAAACAAGATGTAGCTTCGAATGACTGGGCAGAGCTAACTGATAGGCGACTTGCCCACATGCTTGAGAACTGTATAAGGACCATAAAATTTGGGCGCTATCTTCTGACAATGCTAGGCCTTGAGGGAAGTTTTCTTGTATGGTTGCAGTCACAGAAACACCTGATCCCCTTCTACAAATTGACGTTCAGAGCGACCTTGATCTGCTTGTTGTTTCATGCGATTTTGTGCCATGACCAAGTTCTCTTTGAGGGTACGGAGAATATCGTCTCGAACTGTAAGTGTTTGGTCAACCACCTGGACCTTTTAGGTACCTAGTAAGTATGAGAGAACTGAAGGTGGCTTCTGTCCATACACTGCTTCAAAAGGAGTCATGCGTGTAGTTGTATGGTAGGAAGTGTTGTACCACCATTCAGCTAGGGGTAAGCATTGAGCCCACTAATTTTTCTTTTCATAGGAAAAACACCTCAGATATGTTTCCAAACACTTGTCGACAACTTCCATTTGACCATCAGTCTGGGGATGATAAGCTGCGTTGAGATGCAATTGGGTGCCCTGTAGCTTGAACAGTTCTTGCCAAAAATTGCTTGTGAAAGTTGGGTCACGATTAGAAACAATAGCGTGCGGCATGCCATGAAGCTTGAAGACCTAGTCAATGAAAATTTGAGCCACCGTGGATGCAGTAAATGGGTGTTGAAGAGCACAAAAATGAGCATACTTGGAAAGGCGATCCACAACCACCATTATGACTGATTTATTTCCTGATTTGGGTAAGCCGGTAATAAAGTCCATAGAGATATACTTCGAAATAACAGGTGGAATCGGAAGAAGTTGTAGTGTGCCCAAAGATTTGACTATTTATCCCTTGTTGCATTGACACACATCACATTCAGCGACAAAATTACAGATGTCATGTTTCATACCATCTCAGAAAAAAGAACGTTTGACCTTGTCAAAGGTTTTGGTGAACCCAGAGTGCCCCACTGTGGGCGTAGCATGAAGCTCAAAAGGTACAGTGGATTTAAGCTTTGATTGTTTACTTAAATACAAACGACCTTTGTATTGAAGCTCATCCTGGAGCCAAGAGTACCCTGGGGGAGATAGAGCATTGGTCTGCAATTGCTGGATCAGATGCAAACTTTTGGGATCTTGTAGCCATTCATAGAGAATAGCTTGGAGCCAATCTGGTACAATGAAGGAAAGAGAAAAAAGGGATCCTTCGTCTTCATATTTTCGGGACAGTGCATCCGCCACCACATTATCATTTCCCTTCTTGTAAATGATCTCATAATCATATCCAAAGAGTTTAGTCACCCATTTTTGTTACTCCGAGGAGGAAATGCATTGTTCCATAAAGTACTTGAGGCTTTGATGGTCTTTCTTAATTTGGAAACATTGCCCCAAGAGATAAGGGCACCATAGATCAATGACATGCATAATAGCCAACATTTCCTTTTCATAGATGGGTTTGCCCAGATTCCTTTCAGATAGTTGCTTGCTGGTGAAGGCCAAAGGTCGACTCTCTTGCATAAGGACAAGACCGATTCCTTTCCCTGAGGCATTAGATTCCAACACAAAGGTATTTGTGAAATCAGGAAGGTCCAGAACCAGAGTGCTGCACATGGCCATCTTCAAGGTTTGGAAATCTTGAGCAACGGATGGAGTCCAAGTGAAAGAGTTCTTTTTGAGGAGAGCAGTGAGAGGTGCTGCAATCTTTCCATAATTCTTAACAAACTTGCGATAATACCCTGTTAAGCCCCAAAATCCCCGCAAGATTTTGAGAGTATTTGGTTGCGGCTAGTCTTGCATAGCTTCAATCTTTTTCGGATCCACCCTGACGCCATCCTTGCCAACCAGATGACCCAAGTATTCCACTTCTAAGGCACCAAAGAAAAATTTAGACTGTTTTAGGAAAAGTTGGTGTTGAGAGAGTAGATGGAGAACTCGATCCACATGAGTAAGATGGTTTGTCTAGGTTTTGCTATAGATGAGGATGTCATCAAAGAAAACTAAGACAAAATGGTGGAGAAAAGGATGGAAGACATGATTCATGAGGCTTTGGAAGGTGGAGGGGGCATTACACAAGCCAAAGGGAATGACCAAAAATTCATAGTGGCCCTCATGAGTTCGAAAGGCCATCTTGGGAATGTCTGCCTCTTTCATACGTATCTGGTGATAGCCCGAGCGAAGATCAAGTTTAGTAAATAATTTTGTGCCACTCAATTCATCCAGGAGGTCATCAATGACAGGAATGGGAAATTTGTCTTTAATGGTCAGTTTGTTGAGGGAACGGAAGTCAGGACACATTCTCCAAGAACCTTCTTTCTTCAGGATCATGACTACAGGAGAAGAGTAGGGGCTTGTACTAGGGCGGATAATGCCTGCAGTAAGGAGTTCCTGGACCATTTTCTCAATTTCATTTTTTTGTGAAAAGGGGTGGCGATATGGATGGATATTGGGAGAAAGGATTCCGGGTACAAGGGGAATGGAATGATCATGAACACCGTGGGAAGAAGGGAGTCCTTGGGGAGTGGAAAATACCATTTGATGTTTAGAAAGGAGGGCTTGGAGGTCTTGCAACACCGGGGGTGTCTCTGTTGCTTGTATGGCATGGAGTTGGGAAATGACACTAGAATGAACTTTTTTGAGTAGCTTTTCCATGCGATGGGAACTAATGACCTTAGGTGAACCAACAGTGATGCCTTGAAATTTATATTGGTGGCCTTCCTGGTCGAATTGCATGGTTAATTACTTAAAATCCATGAGAATGGGACCCAAAGTCCTTAGCCAATCGACACCCAACACAATGTCACAACCACCCATGTCGATAGCAAACATATGAGATTTTAGGTGGTAGTCACCGATTTGGAGACACACATTTTCACATTTCCCTCCACATTTCATGGAACCACCATTGGTAATCATGATTTGGAAATTGTTGACGACATGAATGTAACAATGAGTTTCTTGGGAAATGTAGCGATGAATAAAATTATGGGTGCTTCTACTATCAACCAGAATGATGACCTTCCGATGCTTGATGTAACTGATTAACTTGAGGGTTTGGGGGGTGGAGAAATCAGTGAGAGCATTGAGGGAAATGATCGATTCCACTTCAGGAGGGTCTGAGGGAGGGGTTATGTCAGTGATTTCAGGTGAATCAAGCACAATGGGAGTTTCAACATCCTCTTCTTAAATATCCTCAGAGATGGCCATAAAAAGATTTTTTTCCTTACACTTGTGGCCCGGGAGATATTTGTCATCACAATTATAACAAAGGCCTTTGAGTTGGCGTTCAACCATTTCATCCCTGGTCAGTTTTTGGATCTTTAATGGGGTAGAGAAAGTAGTGGGATTTACGGGTTTAGGGCGAGGGATAAAGGAGGGTTTACAGTTTTGAGAGGATACAACCTATTGTTCTTCTTTAGATTTTTTAGTAGCCTCCACCCAACTCGAAGGTTGATCCATGAGGACATGGGCACGAATCTCATCCTTGAGGCCACTAATAAAAAACTCTCGAAATAAAGCATCAGTAATGCCCTCTATTCGAAAATCCAGGCGCTCAAAGGAAACTATGAAGTCTTCTATTGTTACTGATTGTTTCAACTTTGTCAAACGACCCAAATGGTTGGTGTCAGTATCAAAGCGTTCATAAAGCTCAGTCACAAATTGGGTCCAAGCAATATACCATTGATGGGAAGTTTCTCTCCATTGCCACCATTGCCAATGTTCTTGATCTATATGGAGAACACCATACCGGAGTTTGGCCAAGTCATCTGTAATGACGTATAAAGAGAAATAAAGTTCCATTTGGGTGACCCAACTAGTGGGGTCCGAGCCATCAAATTTGGTCACATCCACCCGCAAAGGGCATAGGTCACGTTGAAAGTGATGGTGATGAAAGGTATGGGAATGGGAGGAATGTTCACCTTCAGGCTTTGGAGGTGCATCAGAGAAAGGATCATCTGTAGGGATCTTCAGTTTGGTGCAGAGTGATGCAAAGACAGATTCAAGTTGGGTGGTCAGTTCTTATTTGACTTCCTCCATTGAGGACTACATGGATGTATTTATGGCTATATTGATGGATGTATCGATGGAGGGAATAGTAGCACTGAGTTGTTTCACTTCTTTTTGGGTCTCGAGGAAACCAGATTGCAAGGTGTTTAAGCGAGCTTCCAAGTCTTGGCTACGGGTATGGGACATGAGGATGGGTGAACTGAAAAGGGCAGGTGGGTTCAAACATTTTTCTGAAAAATGATATGGATGAATGTGATAATGGAGAAGAGATGAAGCCAATGGAATAGGTCTTAAATAATGGTGAAAATCCCCAAATGATTAACCAGAAAGAAATGTGTATTTACTTGGCAACCCGAACACAGTTGCGCGTCAATAGATATTGTCTGTTTTAATTTGTTTATGTTTCTGTCCCCCAAGGGTTAGATATTCAAGGGTTCTACAGACAAGTCTTTTCCCTATGCTATAGCTCTCTGATATATGTGCGGGGTCCAACAGTAGTTCTTGTCCCAAGATCTCAGGGCACTAACTAAGGAGGATAGACCATACCCTTAGCATACTACCCGACTACCCAGGTATTAGAGAATATCTTCTTGAGTGTTGTTCTCAGTGGCACTATAGCAGTCAGGTGACCGATCGGTTTATCTAAAAAGGGCTTCAGGAAATCTAGGTTGATCTGTACACAGGTGTTGTCTGATGCGCTACCACTCGAAGGGGTACCAACAGGGGTTACAAGGGTGGCCAACATATGTGCGCTTAAGAACCACTTGTATTTACTGCATGTATGAATCCCTCAACCGTAGATTTATGCGCATAATGACAGATCTCTGTGGCTTAAATAAGCCAGAATACGTCTCTACCCTAAAAAAAAAAAATTTCCCACATGTAATATACTATATATAAAACATATGCAGAACAAAAATAAAATGCTAGAAATGGCAGAATAACAGTATTATAACCAGCATAATATCCACAATAACACATAAATGATATAAGAACAACAACAGGAATAACACTTTGATTCAGAAAGCAATGTTCACGGGCCTCTTCGAGGGGGAAACCTCCAGTCGAGAAACGCTCTGTTACAATAATATACAAGCTAGGGTTTTCATACCCTAGACCCTCATTTATACTAAATATGTCTATCAAGAGAAACATGTAAAGGAAGATCCTTCTAGAAGCAGAAGCTTCTATTAGGCCTTCTTACATCCGCCTTATTCTATTTTATTGAAATGCCTTATTAATATTGACCTTTATTACATCTAAATATATTTCTCTACCTATGTGCGGGTTAGGACCCTAACACTATAAGCCTTTCTTTAAAAGGAACCCACCATTGAAGGAAATCGAGCCTCCCCCAGCTAACTTAAATATTGATCTAGGGAATGTCACATATGATTCTTTCTGTACTTATCACCAGGAAAACCACTCCGAAAGAGACTGCCCTCAATGGGTGCATGCCATGAATTTGATGGCCAATCGGTTTCTAGACGAAGTCTCCTTGATCGAACAACCAAACAGTTCAGTTATGAATATTGCTGACTAGGAAGTGATTGATCCACCACAAGATACGACCATGCTGATATGGGATCCTGACCTGATCATGCCTTTCGACGACCTGTTTGAGTCTCAAGAACCACCCACAGAAGTCTTGGTGGTACAGACATGCAGTAAAGGTCCACCTTTCCCAAAATATGTCACTACCACCCAAAATTCAAGGAGTAAGGAAACTCCCTCCCGAGATCACCTTTTGCTCTGAGTAAAAACCCCATAAACATCCATACCCGAGAATCGACCAAACTAGATTACAACGTAGTTGAATATTTGAAGCAGTTAAAGGCTAATATATCAATTATGGACATATGCATAATTCCTCAGTAGAAGGACTTTCTATTACAAGATTTGAACTCAGTAGAAAACCCTACGAATGGAAATGGTTAGGAAATAAATCTATCTCCCACAGATCTAGTGAGCAAACCAACTGTGAACACCTGCTCGGAAGATAGAAAGGAAAAACCTTTTGTCCCACCCTTCCTCTTAACGTTTGAAGTATTCAATAGGAACCTCCACAATCGCTTGGTAGATTTTGGAGCATCTTCCAACATTATGCCCTTGTCTATTTGCAAAAAATTAAATGTCATCCCTCTCAAGAGCGATAAACATGTAATACAACTAGACATAACCCAGGTCAAGGTTATGGGGGAACTCAAAGATGTAATGATCAGAATAGCGACACATCCCAAGTTTGTGCAAGTGATTGACATCAATGTGGTAGATATCCCAGAGGCTTATGGGTTATCACTAACTTGAGATTGGTCTGAGAAGCTAAACAGACACTTCGGTACAAACTGGGTGCACCTTTGGCTACCATTGAAGGGATACAAAAATATGATTAGGATCGATAGGAAAAGGTATCTGAAACATACCATCACCGACCTAGAAACCTTGAACGAACCCTCATCGACAGATTCCCCTATGCTAGGAAATTATTCCCGGGACTCCTAATTTAGGAACTTTTCCCCTTTCTTATCCAACGTCCCTCTTACCCAGAACTCTGAGATGGTGTTTCAAAATAAATCGCCAATACCGATAGAGGAAACCCTCTTCTACAAAGAACCTGCATTGGAAATCTCAGAGCTAGCACCAGAGAATAAAGAAAGTAATAGGGAACGGGAAGCCCATGCACCTTGCCCACAATGTTGGACTTTATATTTTTATGGATTTAAATTGAAAGAAGGATTAGGATTAGGGTGAATCCTCATTGATCCTAAAGGTAAACGACACTTCTCATCCTGTAGGCTAGAATTTGAATGTATGAACAACACCGCTGAATATGAAGCTCTAGTACAAGGATTAATTAAAGACATAGAATTGAATGTCGAAGAATTGAAGGTTTTCAGAGACTCTAAAATTATTGTTAGAAAAGTAAGGAATACTATACATTGCAATTCCCCACACTTAAAGAATTATCAACAGGAGGTGCATAGGTTAATAGATCATTTTGAAGCCTTCAACATTACAACAGTCCCCAGAGCAAAGAATATTCTTGCTGACTCCCTAGCCACAACTGCTTCAAGGTTGTCACCACTAGAGGATTATGAAGCCTCTCGATTCACTGTGGAGCTGCTCTACAAACCGTCGGTACCTAACAACTTTTCTAATTGGAAAGTCTTTGAAAGAGATGAACAGATCATAAACTTCTTGACTAACCAAGACATTTTCAAAGACTTGGCTATTGACGATGAAGTATTCCAAGAGAAATCAACAGAAATTGATCCTTGGACAGGTCAACTTATTGATAAATCAAATTCTCACACAATCTCGAAAGGGATAGCTAATCTGGAAAATTTGTTTGACCTATGTTCTTCCAGAGTCTGTACTTAAGCCTTGGAAGTACAGTGTCTAGGCATCTGAAAGTGGGTAAAAGGTGGAGAAGAGAGAAACGCCAACCTTCGGCAAAGGAAACTAGGGAAGATTTCTACGTTGGTGTTGTCTAGCTTCCAACTATTCCTGGATAGTTATATCTTGTTCAATGGCTACCCAGGAACGTTCAAGTTCGACCCGGTTAGTAGCTGTTTTAAGAATAGTATCGAAAAGGTTTAAGGCAATGTGCATTTGGTTTGACAATCCGGGTTTGATATTGGGTTGTGTTTGTATAGGGACAGTCATGGAGGAATAGTAAAAGTAGGAAAAAATTCAGAGAGAGATTAAGTGTTGTCTCAATTTGGTCGTATAAAAGAGAATTTACGGTTTCAGGAATAAAATAGGGATGCAAATCAAAGGCTCTTTCCCGTAACTGATTTATATCTTAATAAAATGTATGAGGTGGGAGAAAAAAATTGAGCTGTCTATGATGTAAGGCTCCTATCAAGGGAGGATCTCACGTATAAACAGGAGAGGAAAACTGTAAGGAAATAGCCGATGTAGCAAAGAATATATGTAGAATTCTGAAAGTGTGGACTGGTCTTACACCCGCTGATAGCTGGTATAGAGGAAAAACAGTAACAATTACATAAAACCAAAATTCATTTGCTATAGTAATGGTTGTACTAAATTATAACGAAGCATTCATCAGTTATGAATATGAAATGAAATGAAAATATGAGATACAAGGAAACAAACTCATAACACAGTCGTGACGGAATTGAGAATCTTCAGATTTGCTTTGTATTAACTCTCAAAAATTGTAAAAAATTCTGTTACAATCGACACAAAAAGGTCCAACCTTTTTCTTTTCTTTCTGTGGTATATTTATATAGTTTTACAAATAAGACAGAATCTCAATCGTCACAAAATTTCGGTTATGATAGGGAGGAAAGAAATCGCTCCATTTATTCTTCTTTGTCTTCACTTGGTGCCAGACATTTGTCCTCGCGCGTGCTCGGTACAGGTGACACATATTTCAACCAGCTGAGATATCAGTCACGACGGTTCTGCTTGACAGTTGGATTCAAAGAAGTAACACTCTCGGGCTAACTGCGGCAACTTGTCTTCCATTTGTCTGTCTATGATGTCGATGGCGCATAATTGCACGCTTGGTCTAATCACGGATTTGTTTATTTAGACTATGTCCACCATAGTCACTTGGGAAATGTCGGTCGAATCTCTTTCCTCCTTTTCCCTCAGATCCAACGATGTTTTTTCCATATCCATTTTCATCAATGCCTCGACATTACCTCTTCTCTCAATGTCTAGGAGATCGCCGTCTATAGAACTAAAAGCCTCTTCTAAGGAATTTGTTATCTTTTTGGCTTGTTGCTTGCCTTCGGCGATGTTGTGTTCCCATTCTTTTAATAGAATGTTTCCTCTGGTTTGTTCCGAAATGGTGAACCTGTGAGTACTTCTTGAACCCCTGTTGTTTGTGGCTATCATATCCTCTTGGAAGGCAACCCGCGCTGCTCCCGCTTCCCTTTCTCTGGCAGATAAGTTCTCCAAAACTCGATTAACCAGCAAGCAATTGTTCCAAATCTCCCCTACTTTGTTGAACAATTTTTTTTGAGCCGCAGAGACTCTGCCCCGAATCTCCATCGCCTGGGACTGAAACATCCCAATATCTATCGCTTTGCTTTCGGCAATTTCCACCCTAGCTTGCAATTGTTGGATCAAATATCTTTGCTGGCTCGCTTGCATCTGACCATCTCAGACTATCAGCTGTGATTACTCGAGCTTAGTCTTAAGTAGCTCTATCTCATTTTTAACGGCCAACCGAGCCTGCTCTATTCCTACACTCGCCTGGTACTTAGCAGTTTCTGTTGCTGTGGCTGGTCTGGCTTCAAGGGTCTTGATGAGACGATATTTTCTTTTCAGCTGGTTTTTTAGAAGTCCGACTGAAAACTGATTTGCCGAGGCATACGGTCCTAATGTCCTGGCTATCTCAGTCGTGAATTGTTCATTTTTCTTATCCTTCCCATCGGTTATGACTTTGTATTTCTTGGCTCTCGAATCCCCTTCTTGGTAAAATTCTCTCTTTACCATTGCTTTTCTCTTCTTATCGAAGAAGAATTCATCTGGAGGGAGCTCTTCTACCCTTATAGGCCTCAACTCCTCATTGAAGATCCATCTTGCTTCAATATTTACCTGAGTTGACTGCAAGGGAGTAACCGATGTGATAGGTTCTTCGATCTGCTTTGCTGATTTTCTGGGAGTAGTAACTGGACTCTGCTTCTTTGGTGGGTCGGGAGTCTTTATCTCTATTTTCGGGCTCGGGGTTCTCTCCCTCGTCCTGGTGTTTTTCTCAATCGGGGTTCGCATCCTTAAAACCCTCAGCATCCTTTTGTTTGATCTCTATCGTAGCTGGGCTCTCGCCCCGCAACACTGCGGGGAGACAACTGCGTCGATGTTCTTGGAACTTCAGAACATCAGCTCTCTCTTCGGGTGCCAAGGTTTGTATCTGAGCTAGGATATCGGCATAGGACCTTGCGCCTCGGAAAATGTCATCCGAGGGTGAATTCTCATTCTCAAATCTCTTGAGCCCGCAATTGGCCAAATGATTTCTCACGACCCTTTGCGGGTCGTGCTTCTTGTATTCAATGGAGACCAAATTTAGGTCTTCAAGGGCTGCCGCCTCGGCTTTGGCATGCCCGAAGTCTAATAAAGAATATGAATTCAAATGTACAGGAAAAGGTGGCCATACCTTCTTTGCATATCCTTTAAGATCCTTGCTTATACCACCTATCACTGTTTGTCTGGAAACCTCACGACAAACCAACTTGTCAGGAATGAATAATGGTAGTGCATGTGGGGGAACAGACACCCCAGAAACTCTGAGGTACAAAAATTCGGCCTCCACATACTAGTCGGCTATGCTGCTCAGATTTGTCACTATGCTGTTCGAGATTCTAGGTGGTGGGTGACCGAAAATAGTGACATGCAGAGGCACCATCACCCAGTTGAAAATTTCGTACATGAAATTTGCAGCTTTGTTTTCCCATAATTTTGAATGATAGATGTGTATGGGCTCGCCTTCTACTAGAGTCCAACTCCAGTTCATTAAGGGAAATGGTGTCAAAAAACAAATGGCATCCATAATGTATGCAGACATGAAGAATGAAGATGCCTTCCCGTCCTCCTTCTGCGCCCGATACTCTGTGACCCGACTGGTCAAGCTATCGGATAGTATTTTTGACTAGTCGAAGGAACTGCCTTCGGTGACCTGAAACATCAGAGGCACCCATGAAAAATAAAAATGTGAGGTGTCCTCTCTCCCGTATAGCCTACATGTCATCATGGCAACGTACTTGTACTGCGGCTCTAAAGAAGCGATCGAATATATGTCGTGGCTATCAGCCCTGAACTTCGCGGCATGCGAAACCCAATCTTTTATTAAAATGGACATGGTTTTATCATACTGTACGCATTCCTTCTCTTTGAAATCGTCCAAGAATTCGGCGCCATATGTGTAGTCGGACTTTGTGGGCAGCTTATACATGGCTTGCAGATGTTTAGGCCTGAAAGTCCCGATGGTGACTTTCTGCTCGTTCCTAATGGTTCTGGTCGGTATGTCGACATGGTCCAATGCCCATCAGACCATATCATAATATGGAAATAATCGTGGCCTGGCTGCTACTCTGTGCATTCCGGATTGGATGACTATTTTGTACTTGGTGTTTATATCATCTTTTTCATTGTCACTTGGAGTCGTCGGAATAATCCACCAATTCTACTTGCAGAATATCTGAAACGAACGACCAATTCAGGACCGAGTCGATACTTCAAGGTGAAGTATCAGCAACATTGTCCGAGCCTTGTCCCAAAACCTCAACATTTTCTTTGGATTCTTTTCGCAGAGCCATGGTTGAAGCTTATGTTTTAGCTCTTCTGCAATAGAAATACGTATACGTACAGAAGTCAATTTTCTCCGAGATAATGTGCTTTAGGTAATACGATAATACATTTGTTATAATGAACCACAACTCTTATATATATTCAAAAACTTGGTACCTTTCATAACGATTCTGTCAAATCATCCTCAGAAATAAAATTTTCCATAAAAATCCGATCTTATTCGTCGATTTGCCCTATTTCCTAATTAATGCCATAAATTTTGGTGGTTTAAAATGTCCGTTGGCGTATGGAAGGAATAAGGTTACCCCGTAAACCATGCAGACATCAAAACCCGGGATATGCATTAATTTAGCTTAATTAATCCGGTTTTACCAACATCAAACAATGTTTCAGTACTCGTTATATCGGGGATTTTGCTTTAACATTTTGAACCTTTAACACCTGAGACTACGATGATCGATTTTGGTTAATAAAAATGAAATCGTGATTAGGGGCTCAATTAATTTCATAATTATTTTATTCGCCCTATCACGACTCGGAGCTTCGAAAATAAGTTACTGGGAGGTTTGCATGCCGAGATGCGAAACCGCGAGATCGCGATAAATAAAAATGTAAGATAAACTCAGATTTAGTAATTAATCAATTTCGCTTATATCCTTATCATGATTTCGCGAGTCGGGGTTTAGATGGTGTAACTTTTGAAAAGGAAAACACCGAGTGGCGAAATGCCGACAGAAACTTTACCATGGTTTAGATTTTACCTTTAGCCTTGACACAGGTTACTAAAATGAGGACCTCATGTTCTCGGCTATCTAGGCTATGACATTAAAATTTTAGATTTGGAGAACGCCGAGGTGCGAAACCCCGACGACGTTTAAACATGAGTTAGGGAAAACTTTACCCTTGTTACCGTCCTGAGTAAAATATTAAAATGATTTCGTTGTTTCGTAGCTCGGGGCGTGTGACTTATATGGCTTACAGTATCCGCCCTACGAGATCCCGAGGTAGAAAAAAAGAAGAAGAGCTTCAACGAAAGGTAGGACTCGTTTCGAGATAATAATAATCATCGCTTCTCGTGTGATAAAACTTCAGAGATCTCAATATCTCAGAGGGAAAATATGAAAACTATATTCAGATTTTGAGCATTAAGAATGAAATTTGTGACGGGATAAAAAAACAAACGCGGCTCCAACATAGGCTCCAACTAGGGATCCTTCCTTCCTGTGAGGCGGGAAGAACAGTAGACCACGTGCCAATATTGGGCAAATGGAGTCAATAGCTTCAAACAGGTAACAAGGGTTCCTGAGAACAGGGCACCGAAGGGAGAAAAAGACTTTGTTCTTTACCTTGAAAAGCTTTTTCAAACTCAGATATTCTTTTTAAACTTAGCTGTAGTCCCTTTCATGACTTTCCCTTTCCCGCTACTAAATTCAGGTCTGCTTTAAGACAATCAAAACAGTTCTAGGAGACCCAACAGATCTTGCATCTATCAGCTTGCATCAAACGAAGAAGATTATATGTTTTTAATTAGGGAGTCCTGTCTGAACTTGGGATGTGGATCGGGTTTTCAAAAAGAATTGGTTACCAGAGTATATTGATATTCATGTATAACATCCTTACAGATATCTCAGATATTGCTTCACTGCCAGCGAGCCTGTTCACTACCCCGGTGAAGTTATCTGGCCCCTTTTTACTGAATTTCCTTTCACCACTTCGGAATATATTTATGCATTTAAATTTCGAGACGAGGGAAATCATTTCTGAATTTCCTTTCATCGTCTCTTGGACTAGGTGGGGGCAATCATTACTAAATTTCCTTTCACCACCTGTCTTATAATTTTCTTTTGAGAGTGTGAAGATGGGGGCAATCAGTTTGTATCAGGGCTGATATCTGTGTAATATTTTGCATTATAGGTCTGTCAAATTAATTTGATTACTTGGTACCAACCTTCCCTTGACATCACAACATCTTCGTTCTTAGGTAGAAAACGGAAAATAACTTTTTAAGGGTACTCTATTTGAGCAAGCTTCAATCCTCCGATGCCATTGAAAAACCTAGGAAAGTTAGGATCACTCTAAACATTCCTTCGCTTAGCAGGGGATCGAGTAGTTGTTAAGACCCTCTTTCTTTCCATGATCTTATTTGAAGCTCATGAGGTTGAAACGAAAAACTTTTTATCCCTTCATTTATGAAACAGAAAGATGGTGACTTTTTTAAAAGGTAAACCTGAAGATAGAAAGGATGCCAGGTAGTGACTTACTGACTGAAAATATAGAGGTCAAACATTTCGAAACTGACTCTTGTAGATATTTTTGGGGGATACTTTACTTTGACTGATTGTTTTTAGATCAGGTGAATCGTTTAAATTATCTTAATTTTTTCAAAGATTATTAAAATAAGAAACAACTCTGCTATTTATCAGTTCAGCTGATGTTGCAGTTTGAATGGCGTTACCTCGGTTTTCGTTAACAGTCCTTTATAACATGTCCTTTGAGAACTCTCATCTTTATCTTTTCATTTCACTTTCTTTGCGCAATATGAAATTATTTTAGGTATCACCTGTTTATGCCGATTTATTTCTGACACCGGCTTTCAGTTTACTTCTCCTGCTTCTTTCGTATGCAGCTGGAATCCTGTAAAAGGAAAATATGAATCTTATCCGAAATGTGTCGAAATTTCATGAACGAAAAAAAAGAAAATCAAGAGCAATGTTTAAATGAAAAATACATATATGTACACAAAATGTATATAAAATAATAAATGAAATTTTATTTTATTTTATTTATTTATTTATTTGTTTTTTTTTTTAATCTGGTGACTGTTACGTCATGTAATGCTTTAGATACCGCCTGTTTACAGGGGCGTTGAGGACTTCTCCATCTATATTTTCCAGTAGGAAAGAATTTTTTCCTTCCAGAGTCGAGACCCTGAATGGTCCATACCAGAGGTGGTCAAATTTACCATGTTTTGCTGCTTCTTCCTTTCTTGCATCCCACTTTAACACTAAATCACCTGGGAGGAATTCTCTGTCCTTTTCTTTGCGGTTGAATAATGCTTTCATGTCATCTTGGTACTTATGCATCTTTTCATCTACTTCGACTCTATGTTGTTGAACCTCGATCAGCTGGTTAATTCTCCTGGTGACATGATTGGGTTCTTCATTTTGATCTTGCCATAACTTCATTACTGGTAGCGCTAGGTTTATAGGTAGAACAACATCTATTCCATAGACCATTTGAAAAGGCGAAATGCCGATAGACCTTTTAGTGCTTATGCAATTAGCCCACAATGCGTATTTTAAGTGCACATGCCAAGACCTTTTGTTTTCATCCAATACCTTCTTTATTATATTTACCAGGATCTTGTTAGATGACTCGACCAATCCATTTCCCTGGGGGTAATATGCTGTGGAATGGACAAGAACAATGTTATACTTTTGACAGAAGCTAATTATAGCCATATATTTAAAGGCCTGGGCATTTTCAGTAACTATCTTTCGGGGGCAACCAAATCTTGACAGAATATTGTCTTCTAAGAAATCGATTACCATCGAGTCTGTTGCCCTTTTGGTTGGAATGGCTTGCACCCACTTAGTAAAATAATCTGTAGCTGTTAAGATCCACTTGTGTTGAGCACTGGAATGAGGGTTAATCTCCCCTATGAAGTCTAGACCCCATTGCTGAAATGGGGCTTCTGTTTTGACTGGAACTAAAGGCAGTGCCGGGAGATTCTGTTTACCTGCGAATAATTGACAAGGGTTGCAGGCTCGGACTTTGGCATTGACGTCCGAGAAAATTTTTGGCCAGTAATACCCAGCCCTTAGAATCTTGTAAGCTGTAGCTCTCGAAGCGTGATGCCCTCCACAGATTCCCTTATGAAATTCATCTATAACCTGCTGAGTTTCTAATTCGATTAAACAGACTAGCAGGAAACCGAGTGGATCTTTCCAATATAGCTGACTTTCGACACTACAATATTTAACTGCATGGAGTTTTAAAGTCCTGGCTTTAGATGGTGATAGCTCATTTGGGCATTTTAGAGTTAACATGTATGACACTATGTCTCTATACCAGTCCGATGATAAGAACTTTTCTTCGATCTTGTTTGGACTTGTTTCCTCATTCAACTCGTTTAGGTCCGTGTCTTCATCGCCTTCCTGCAGGCAATTGATATCTAGGGCTCTGAAGTTCAACTCAGCTAAGAGTTTGGCCAGGCCTTGCCCTTTTATCAATTTGGTCGGTTTAACTTCCAGATCAAATTCTTGGATTTTGGCAAGCCATCACCCTCTTTTTCCATCGCTATACGACTGCACCAATATATCTTTCACAGAATTGGTAGGCACTTACACAATTATCTTTGAGTGTAGTACATACGTTTTGAATTTTTTTAATGCTTTTACCATGGCGTATGCCTATTTTTCTATTATATCATACTTCAGTTCTGCGTCTCTAAGGATTTTACTGAAAAAGGTGATCGGTTGTTCGAATCCTTCTTCGTTCTTTTGTAGGAGCACCGCGTCGATGGTGTGTTCCGAGGAAAACGAGAAGATAAGAAAATATTTTAGATAGTTGGGGCTTGCTAACACAGGTGCCTCGCTTATGAATTTCTTAATATGTGCAAACGATTCTCTGGCCTTGGTTGTCCAATTTACTCCGCTGTCCTTCTTCAACATCCTTGTGATCAATTTTATGATCTCAGTGAAATTCGGGATAAACCTTCGTAAAAAAATTATTTTACCTAAGAAAGATTGAATTTCTATTACATTTATGGGAATATTTATAGTATCTATTGCTTCAATCCTCTTAGGATCAATCCTGATTCCATCCCTAGACATGATATGACCCAAAAGATTACCTTCCCGCATGGCAAAATGTGATTTCTTTGGGGTTTAAAGATAGACCAAACCTGTGGCATTTTTTGAAAGTCTGTTTGAGATGCATCAAGTGTTCTTCGTCGGTTTTAAAGAAAACCGTCAAATCATCGAGGTAAATGACTACGGACTTATCCCTTTCTCCAATGAAAGCGATGTCCATAGCATGCTGGAATGTGGCCCCTGCATTCATCAAACCAAAAGGCATTTTTTCATACATGAAGGTACCCCATGGTGTGGTGAAAGCAGGTTTTTCCCTGTCTTGTTTATTCATGGTGATTTGGTTATAACCAGAGAACCCATCTATCATAGACATTCGGTTTGATCCAACTACTTTTTATAGCACATGGTCCATTTTGGGCAGCAGATAATTGTCCTTGAGAGAAGACTTATTTAAGTTTCGAAAATCCACACACAGTCTGATTTCCCCACTCTTTTTCCTGACCGGGACCAGGTTTGCTACCCAGTTTGAGTATCTCAGAGGTACGATTATTTTCACGTCCAAAAGTTTCTTAACTTCCTTTTCAATCACAGGTAACAAAATGGGGTTAATATGCCTGAGATTTTGCCTAAACGGTTTGACCCCAGGCTTCAAAGGTATCTTGTGATCAATTATGGAAATGTCATATGTTCTTAACTCCTCGTAAGACCAGGAGAAAACATCCTTATACTGTCTGAGTAGGTCTTTATACTTAACTTTCACTTCGGGAGGAAGGAACTTGGATATTTTTACCACCCTGGATTCTTTTTCAGTTTCGATATCATAGTCCTCCACTTCTTCTGGTTGGGGTTGTAAAGTGGATTTTACAGGTACGTCGTTTTGATCAAAAAGTATTTCTAAAGGAATCAATCCTTTCGGAATCTGGTTGTTTTTAAGGACTAACATACGATGATCCGCAATTTTTTCTCGGAAGGCTTCGGGATCTTCCCCTTCTTGCATGATCCATATCGGGACATTTTGATTTTCTTGGTCTACATGAGTTTCAAAGAATTCACCCACTGCTGCAAGAAACTTCTTAATTTGTTCATCATCCTCAAAGACCTGCCAGTGTCAGATATTGTCTGGTATAGAGGGTTTGTATCTGATTTCAATGTGATACTTCAATTCGAAAGTTGTGGGAGGAGAGAAGGTTGAAGATGCTTTAGCTAATGCATCAACATGTAAATTCTCTGCGCGAGGGATAAAGTGGACATTTTTGGATGAGAAAAAGTTCTCCATGAGATCCTAGGCACAATTTCTGTATGATCTTAATCTGGGATGCTTGGCCAGGTACTGTCGGTTTATTTGTTTGACTATTAACTTTGCATTACCATATACCTCTAAGTTATTTATCTTTAGCCTCTTGGCAGCCTCTAATGCTAAGAACAACACTTCATATTCACATACGTTATTAGTGTAATCCATATCCCACTGCAATCTATAGGAAAAAGGAACCATGAACTTTCCTTCAGGAGCCACTAAAAGCACTCCTGCACCAGCCCCTTCACAAGACGAGGCACCATCAAAATACATTTTCCAGACACCGGTGCTACACAGTTCCTCTGTCATATAACTTGACTCTTCCTGTTCTATATCATTTTCTTCTGGATAACCATCTAAACCGTCATCAAAAGATAAAATACAATTTCCTAAATCTTGATCCGCAATGTAAATAGGGAAATTGTTCAGGTTTTGAGGGTCGCTTACTGTATAGGCTAATATCGTTTCTCTGTACAACCAAGTAAATTGGCCACCAAAAACGGGAATTGTGGCGTATGTCATATCCAATTGAAGAGAACCCCCCAAATTGGCTCCCCATGACCTAGATAACAGTAAGCCATACTTAGGGGGAATATCTGCAATAACCACATCCATCAGGATACTCTTAACCGAGACCTGCGCCAGGGTAACTACCAAATATTTTATCATCGCCATACACTTAACCCTTCTTGAATTGAAAGAGTAAAGATCCCCATAAGTTCTGGTGATATGAAGGCCCAATTTGTCCATAATAATCTTAGGCATAACGTTATGGGAGTCTCCGGAGCCTAACATGCAATTATGTAGCAATTGATCATATACATTTAAAGTGATATAAAAGGGGGAAATGGTGTATTTGGTCCCTTCAAAATGGGGACCAAAGGTGATGTTAGGTTTGTCATATTCCAGGTTTAAAACATCAGACTGGCTTTCTAGCTCAGAGACACCTATCGCTTTGGTAATCTGCCTCCGATAAGCTGGGTTTTTTACTAGCTCCACTAGAGGGATCGATATCTTAATTTTATTTATTTCATTCTCAAAATTGAAAACTCCTCCAGCTTTGTCTGTTTCTTTAGATGTGACTTACGAACACTTTTTCTCTAGTGTATTGGTTTGGACCACTTTATTACTCATGGTCTTGGTTGAAGACGTAATTTTATTTGCTGTTTCGGTTCCTTGTGCTTGGGTTTCAACTTTTTCCACTTCGGACTCTTGTGTGCTTACTACTTTAGTTTTGTTGTTGGGTAATAAGGTCTCTTCCGAAGGAGGCTCATAAGCTTGACCTCTTTGGAGGATTTTATTGGGTTGAGTAGCTGAGGTGGGATTACTCTTAGATCTTAAATTGTACTTAGGTTGAAACTCAACCATTATCATCTTAGTTTCTTGTTGAGATTCGCAGAGATCAGTGTGATCACCTTCTTCACCCTCATTCGACGGTTGTTGCGTGTTTAGGGATTTTTCATAGTCTTCTCGAGTTAGATATGGTTGAGTGCATTCATCACCGAAGTTCGCGACATCGTTATCCGAATCTCTGAAGTCTTGAAAATCATTCGCTCCTATAAAATTTTCACTCTTTAAGGGAGCTGGTATTTTTTGATCTTCATTTTTTATTTGTCTTTGATGGTTCGGGGGGTTGGGGTTCCTCTTGAAATCCTTTTTGGGGAAAGAATCAGTTTTGGCCTGTTCGAGCTCCATTTTTGATATTTTATTTGATAGTTCTTTAATTAATCTGGCCATATCTTCTACCCTGTCCTCTGTGGATCTATTAGACCCTGAAGGACCAGCTTGTTCTCTAAAGCGTTTAGTCTCTTGGTTTCTAGTTTCTATTTTCACTTTAAGCTTACCCGAAGCTATCATATTAGACTTTATTTCTACCACATCATCCTGCATTCGGTTTAGGGTGGCTCCCCTTCTTTCTCACAAAAGGAGTGCGAAATCCGGCTCGAAATCCCCTGCAAAAGTTACCTTGGCCGCGGGTTGAGATGGTTTAACCTCAACTGGGATTTTGTTATACAGTTTGTTAAATCTTTGAATAAATTCCATGACTGTTTCTGAATTTATTTTTTTTAACGACCCGAATTCGGTTAAATAATATAGATGGTCTTTTCTCTCGCCCCATTGTCTGAGGAAAACATCTTCCAAAGCATCATAAGACAAGATCGATGCTGCAGGTAGGATCCGAAACCAATTTCGGACTTGTCCTTCGAAAGTCTAGACAAGAAGTCTCAAATATACGTCCTCATGCTCGATAGCCAGGATATCTTCGAATTGGTCAAAGAAATTAATATGTTCGGTCGCGGTCAGATCCCCTTCCCCAGTGAATTTTGGTAAATTTTTTATGTAATTCTTAGGAAGGTCATGTAGAGGGACAGGCAATACTAAGGGAGCATATCTGGCAACTTTCATAAACACTCTGGGAGGGGGGGCAGTCCCTTGACTTCCAGCTCCTCCTAGATGGGCTCCTCCCCCTCCTCCTCCGATAAACCCTCCACCTCCTCCTATAAACCCTACACCTCCTCCTCTGGCGACGACCATCATTATTTGTGGAATGTTGTAAAGGGGGTTTCGAAAAATTAAAAGTGAATCTTTATTTTCTTTGCGAAGAGGAAAATCTGGCGAGGAAAGATAAGGAACACGGGGGCTCGGTTCCTCAGATTTGCAAGAGACGAAATCAAGAGAACCAACAGGTGTGGAAACCGAATGTGTAACACACTCTTCAGAATTTGGTGAGGTCGGGAAATTTAACCAAAGGAAAGATGGTATATCAAATGCTGACGAACTTTCAAAAGGGCCCTTTCCTTTGTGTACTAAGGGGATTGTCGGATGAGTCTCACTCCTAAATTCGGAGAAGTTTGGTGTTAAAACTTTAGTATCAAAGAGAGGACTGCATGAAGTTGAGGGTTCAGAAGAACTGTTAGTCTAAAGCTGTGGGGTTTTAAGTTTGTAAACTGCAGCGGTTGTCTTAAGAGAGCCTCTCGCCTTTAGAATCTTCTCGGGATCGGTAATGGGCGTAATCTGCTTACCATCCGGGTTTTGTCTGGTATTCCTTCGACTAGATGCCAGTTTATTATTTGTGGAGTCGCCAAGTGAAAGATTAAAAATCCTTAAAAAGGTGTGTACTCTTTGTTCACTATCAAAGGGTAACACTTTCAACAAAACACAAATGCCGTTTTCCCAGGGAAAAAGGTTTCGTAACTTCGGTCCCCGACAATGGTGCCAGAAAGATGTTGTTCCAGAGTCTATACTTAAGGCTTGGAAGTATAGTGTCTAGGCATCCGAAAGTGGGTAAAATGTGGAGAAGAGAGAAACGCCAACCTTCGGAAAAGGAAACTAGAGAAGATTTCTACGTTGGCGTTGTCTAGCTTCCAACTGTTCCTGGATAGTTATATCTTGTTCAATGGATGCCCATTAACGTTCAATTTTGACCCGGTTAGTAGCTATTTTAAGAATAGTATCGAAAAGGTTTAAGGAAATGTGCATTTGGTTTGACAATCCGGGTTCGATATTGGGTTGTGTTGGTATAGGGACAGTCATGGAGGAACAATAAAAGTAGGAAAAACTTCAGAGAGAGATTAAGTGCTGTCTCAATTTGGTCATATAAAAGAGAATTTACAGTTTCAGGAATAAAATAGGGATGCAAATCAAAGGCTCTTTCCCGTAACTGAGTTATATCTTAATAAAATGTATGAGGTGGGAGAAAAACGGTTAGCTGTCTATGATGTAAGGCTCCTATCAAGGGAGGATCTCATGTATAAACAAGAGAGGAAAACTGTAAGGAAATAACCGATGTAGCAAAGAATATATGTAGAATTCTGAAAGTGTGGACTGGTCTTACACCCGCTGATAGCTGGTACAGAGGAAAAATAGTAAGAATTACAGAAAACCAAAATTCATTCGCTATAGTAGTGGTCGTACTAAATTATAACGAATCATTTACCAGTTATGAATATGGAATGAAATGAAAATATGAGATACAAGGAAACAAATGCATAACACAGTCGTGACGGAATTGAGAATCTTCAGATTTGCTTTGTATTAACTCTCAAAAATTGTAAAAAACTCTGTTACAATCGACACAAAAAGGTCCAGCCTTTTTCTTTTCTTTGTGTGGTATATTTATACAGTTTTACAAATAAGACAGAATCTCAATCGTCACAAAATTTTGGTTATGACAGGGAGGAAAGCAATCGCTCCATTTATTCTTCTCCGTCTTCACTTGGTGCCAAACGTTTGTCCTCGCGCATGCTTGGTACATGCCACACATCTTTCAACCAGCTAAGATATCAGTCGCGACGATTCTGCTTGACAACTGGCTTCAAAGAAGTAACACTCTTGGGCTAACTGCGGCAACCTGTCTTCCATTTGTCCGTCTATGATGTCGATGGCGCATAATTGTGCGTTTGGTCTAATCATGCATTTTTCTATTTGGACTATGTCCACCACAGTCACTTGGGAAATCTCGGCCGAATCTCTTTCCTCCTTTTCCCTCAGATCCAATGAGATTTTTTCCATATCCATTTGAATCAATGCCTCGACATTACCTCCGCTCTCAATGTCTAGGAGATCGCCGTCTATAGAACTAAAAGCCTCTTCTAAGGAATTTGTTATCTTTTTGGGTTGCTTCTTGCCTTCGGCGATGTTGTGTTCCCATTCTTTTAATAGAATGTTTCCTCTGGTTTGTTCCTAAATGGTGAACCTGGGAGTACTTCCCGAACCCCTGTTGTTTGTGGCTATCACAGCCTCTTGGAAGGTGACCTGCGCTGCTCCCGCTTTCCTTTCTCTGGCAGATAGGTTCTCCAAAAATCGATTAACCAACAAGCAATTGTTCTGAATCTCCCTACTTTGTCGAGCAATTTTTTTCGAGCCGCAGAGACTCTGCCCTGAATCTCCATCATCTGGGACTGAAACATCCCAATATCTATCGCTTTGCTTTCAGCGATTTCCACCCTAGCTTGCAATTGTTGGATCAAATCTCTTTGCTAGCTCGCTTGCATCTGACCATCTCGGACTACCAGATGTGCTTGCTCAAGCTTAGTCTTAAGTAGCTCTATCTCATTTTTATCGGCCAACCTAGCCTGCTCTATTCCTACGCTCGCCTGGTCCTTGGCAGTTTCTGTTGCTGTGGCTAGTCTAGTTTCAAGGGTCTTGATGAGGCGATTTTTTCTTTTCAGCTGGTTTTTTAGAAGCCCGACTGAAAACTGATTTGCCGAGGAATACGATCCTAGTGTCCCGGCTATCTCAGTCATGAATTGTTCATTTTTCTTGTCCTTCCCATCGGTTATGACTTTGTATTTCTTGGCTGTGGACTCCCCTTCTTGGTAAAATTCTCTCTTTACCACTTCTTTTCTCTTCTTATCGAAGAAGAATTAATTCAGAGGTAGCTCTTCTACCCTTATAGGCCTCAACTCCTCATTGAAGATCCATCCTGCTTCAATATTTCCCCGAGTCGACTGCAAGGGAGTAACTGATGTGATAGGTTCTCTGATCTGCTTTGCTGATTTTCCTGGAGTAGTAACCAAACTTTGCTTCTTTGGTGGGTTGGGAGTCTTTATCTCTGTTTTTGGGCTCTTGGTATGCTCTCCCTCATCCCGGTGTTTTTATCGATCGGGGTTAGCATCCTTAGAACCCTCAGCATCCTTTTGTTTGATCTCTGTCGTAGATGGGCTCTCACCCCGCAACACTGCGGGGAGACAATTGTGTCGATGTTCTTGGAACTTCAGAACATCATCTCTCTCTTCAGGTGCCAAGGTTTGTATCCGAGCTAGGATCTCATTATAGGACCTTGCACCTTGGAAAATGTCATCCGAGGGTGAATTCTCGTGCTCAAATCTCTTGAGACCGCAACTGGCCAAATGATTGCTCACGACCCTTTGCGGGTCGTGCTTCTTGTATTCAATGGAGACCAAATTTAGGTCTTCCAGGGATGTTGCCTCGGCTTTGGCATGCACAAAGTCTAATAAAGAATATGAATTCAAATGTACAGGAAAATGTGGCCATACCTTCTTTGCATATCCTTTAAGCTCCTTGCTTATACCACCTATCACTGTTTGTCTGGCAACCTCACGACAAACCAACTTGTCAGGAATGAATAATGGCAGTGCATGTGGGGGAACAAACGCCCCGAAAACTCTGAGGTATGAAAATTCGGCCTCCACATACCAGTCATCTATGATACTCAGATTTGTCACTATGCTGTCTGAGATTCTGGGTGGTGGGTGACCAAAAATAGTGACATGCAGAGGCACTATCACCCAGTTGAAAATTTCGTACACGAAATTTGCATCTTTGTTTTCCCATAATTTTGAATGATAGATGTGTATGGGATCGTCTTCTACTGGAGTCCAACTCCAGTTCATTAAGGGAAATGGTGTTGAAAAACAAATTCCATCCATAATGTATGTAGACATGAAGAATGAAGATGCCTTCCCGTCCTCTTTCTGCGCCTGATACTCTGTGACCCTGCTGGTCAAGCTATTGGACAGTATTTTTGCCCAGTCAGAGGAAATGCCTTTGGTGACCTGAAACATTAGAGGCACCCATGAAAGATAAAAATGTGAGGTGCCCTCTCTCTCGTATAGCCTGCATGTCATCATGGAAACATACTTGTACTGCGGCTCTAAAGAAGCGATCGAATATATGTCGTGGCTATCAGCCCTGAACTTCGCGGCATGCGAAACCCAATCTTTTATTAAAATGGACATGGTTTTATCATACTGTATGCATTCCTTATCTTTGAACTCGTCCAAGAATTCGGTGCCATATGTGTAGTCGGACTTTGTGGGCAGCTTATACATGGCTTGGAGATGTTTCGGCCTGAAAGTCCCGATGGTAACTTTTTGCTCGTTCCTAATGGTTCTGGTCGGTATGTCGACATGGTCCAATGCCCATCAGACCATATCATAATATGGAAATAACGTGGCCTGGCTTCTACTCTCTACATTCCGGATTGAACGACTATTTTGTACTTGGTGGTTAGATCATCTTTTTCATCGTCACTGGAGTCGTCAGAATAATCCACCAATTCTGCTTGCAGAATCTATGAAACAAACGACCAATTCGGGACCGATTCGATACTTCGAGGTGAAGTATCAACAACATTGTCCGAGCCTTGTCCCGAAACCTCAACATTTTCTTTGGATGCTTTTTGCGGAGCCATGGATGAAGCTTGTGTTTTAGCTCTTCTGCAATAGAAATACGTATACGTACAGAAGTCAATTTGCTCCGAGATAATGTGCTTTGCGTAATACGAAAAATGAATTTGTTATAATGAACCACATCTCTTATATATATTCAAAAACTCGGTACCTTTCATAACGATTCTGTCAAATCATCCTCAGAAATAAATTTTGGCATAAAAATCTGATCTTATTCGTCGATTTGCCCTATTTCCTAATTAATGCCATAAATTTTTGCGGTTTAAAATGTCTGTTGGCGTATGGAAGGAATAAGGTTACCTTGTAAACCGTGCAGACATCGAAACTCGGGATATGCATTAATTTAGCTTAATTAATCTGGTTTTACCAACATTAAACAATGTTTCGGTACTCGCTATATCGGGGATTTTGCTTTAACATTTTGAACCTTTAACACCCGAGACTGCGATGATCGATTTTGGTTAATAAAAATGAAATCATGATTAGGGGCTCAATTAATTTCATAATTATTTTATTCACCCTATCGCGACTTGGAGCTTTGAAAATAAGTTACCGGGAGGTTTGCACACCGAGATGCGAAACCGCGAGATCGCGATAAATAAAAATGTAATATAAACTTGAATTTAGTAATTAATCAATTTCTCTTATATCCTTATCGTGATTTCACAAGTTGGGGTTTAGACGGTGTAACTTTTGAAAAGGAAAACACCGAGTGGTGAAATGCCGATAGAAACTTTACCATGGTTTAGCTTTTACCTTTAGCCTTGACACAGGTTACTAAAATGAGGACCTCGTGTTCTCGGCTATCGGGGCTACGACATTAAAATTTTTGATTTGGAGAACGTCGAGGTGCGAAACCCCGATGACGTTTAAACATGAGTTAGGGAAAACTTTACCCTTGTTACCATCCTGAGTAAAATATTAAAATGATTTCGCTGTTTCGTAGCTCGGGGTGTGTGACTTATATGGCTTACAGTATTTGACCTACGAGATCCCGAGGTAGAAAAAAAGAAGAAGAGTTTCAACGAAAGGTAGGACTCTATTCTAGAGCATAATAATCATCGCTGCTCGCGTGATAAAACTTCAGAGATCTCAATATCTCTGAGGGAAAATATGAAAATCATCTTTAGATTTCAAGCATTAAGAATGAAATTTGTGACGGGCTAAAAAAACAAAGGCGGCTCCAACAACCTAAAAGAGTGATTTAAGGGGCCTAAAAATACAAATATTGGTAGCTCTTGTCCCCTGCATGAAACTATAAATATTGGGACCCCAGAAAACCCTAAGAATATAAACCTCGACATGACCATATCTAAGGAGGAAAGGAAATATTATCTCAAATTATTTAGAGAATTTCAAGATGTCTTTGCGTGGTCCTATCGAGATCTGAAAACGTATGATACCCACATCATTCAACACACTATCCTGCTAAAACCCGAAGTGAAACCCTTTCAACAAAATCTCTGAAAGTATCACCCATATCTGGAACCTCTCATGTATTAGGAATTGAAGAAACGTTTAGATGCCAAAATCATCTTCCATGTTAGGGATTCTGCGTGGGTAGCAAATTTGGTTCTAGTGAGGAAAAAGTCTGGGGAAATCCGCTTATGCATATATTTTAGGAACCTTAACAGAGTTTCAGAAAAGGAAAATTACCCAGTCCCACCAATGGAGCAACTCTTGCAAACTGTGTCTGGTTCATAGATTTTCTCTCTCCTAGATGGTTTCTCAGGTTACAACCAAGTCATGGTTTCAGAGGAAGATCATTTGAAAACTACCTTCTGAACCAAGTGGGGAACCTTCTCTTACAAATGCATGCCTTTTGGGTTAATCAACACAAGAGAGACCTTCCAAAGGGCCATGGACATAGGATTTCGAGGACTAATCAACAAGTGTGTGGTAGTGTATCTAGACGATGTAACGGTGTATTCAAAGAACAGAAAAGTGCACATCCAAAACTTAACTTAGATTTTCAAAAGGGGTAGGAAATACAGTATATCCTTAAACCCTAAGAAAACTATCTTCGGTGTCGAGGAAGGTAAGCTGTTAGGAAACAATATATCTCAAGTAGGCATTCACATAAAGCTAGAAAGGATCAAATCCATAGCTCAACTCTCGTTACCTCACAACAAGAAGGCTATGCAGTCCTTTTTCGGACAAATCAATTTTGTGAGGAAATTCACTCCCTATTTCGTGGAAATTATCAAACCCTTACAAAAGATGATTCACAAAGACGTTGAATTTAAGTGGGATTATGAATGAAATGATGCTTTCAGTAACATCAAAACTGCTATATCTCAAGCCCTGGTGTTACGAAGTATCAATTTCAATAGGGATTTCTTCCTCTATACTTTTGCCTTCGACCAATCGTTAGCTGCGGTATTGACTCAAAAGGATGATGACAACAACGAGGCCCCAGTGTTGTTCATGAGCACTAATATACAAGGAGCTAAGCTCAATTATCCTACTATAGATAAACAGTCCTATGCGGTATATAAAGCAGTAAAACACTTTAGGTCTTACATCCTAAAAAACCACACCAAGGTAATTGTGCCACATCCAGCGGTCTGATCCTTGTTCACTCAACAAGAGATGGGGGAAAGAATAGGGAACTGGATGGAAGTGGTCCAATAATTTGATCTAGGTATAAAACCTGCCAAACTAGTAAAAGGGAAAGGATTATGCAAACTTGCAGCCGAAGACTAGGACCAAGTTAATGAAGATTCTGGATGGGAGAATGAAATAGCGCAATGGTGTGGCGAAGTATCATATATCTCCTCAGGACAAGAGTCTTGGTATAATAATTTAACTTATCTCCTACACCATGGGACTTGTCCAGAAAATCTCAACCCTAGGGAAAGGAGAGCTCTCAGGCCAAAATCCTCACAATATCGCCTTATAAGTTCGGTACTCTTCCAGATTAATTATGATGGGGTACTGCTAAGATTTATCGAACGTGAATATGCAAACAAGGTTCTGAAAGATCTCCATGATGACCTTGTTAGCGAGAATTTCGCGGGAAACATCATCGCTCATAAGATACTGAGAGATGTCTATTATTGGACCACCTCGTTCAAAGATGCTCACAACTATGCTAGAAACTGTAAAATTTGTTAAATGAGCGTCAGGAAGGAGAAGAGGGTAGTATTTCCACTCCAACCAATGACTGTCTAGGATTTTTGAGAAATGGGGGTTGGATATCATAGGAGAAATTACACCCAACTCTTCAAAACAACACAAGTACATTCTTACAGCCACCGATTATTTCATGAAATGGGCAGAGACCATCCCTTTGACTCATGTAAACAGGAAGGTGGTAATCCAATTCATAGAACAACAACTAATCACAAGGTTTGGTGTCACTTCTGTCCTGGTCTTTGATAATGCAACTTATTTTTCTTCCACCCTATTGACAGAGTTTTCTCTGGACAAAGGAATCATAATTATGTACTCTACAAATTATTATCCATAGGGAAATGGTGTGGCAGAATCAACTAACAAGAACCTAGTGAGAATATTAAAGAATACAGTTGCAGATAACCAAAGGAATTGGCATAATCTACTTTATAACGCTCTATGGGCCGATAGAGTCACACCCAAGGAAGCTATAGGAAATTCCCCGTACTTTCTGGTTTACGGGAAAGAAGCCATCCTCCCAAATTGGCTCTATCTTCCATCTCTTCAACTAGCCCAAGATTCCAGCGAGGAACCTTCATCGGCCATACAACAAAGAATCAACACTCTGCTCATGCTAGAAGAAGAGAGAGAAAAGGCGAAGTCAAAATTCCTAGCTCACCAACAGATAATGAAAAGATGGTTCGATAAGCATAAGGCTAAAGAGAAGAACTTTGAAGTAGGAGACTTAGTCCTAAAGTGGGACAGAGAAAATGAACCAAAAGGGAAGCATTCTAAGATTCAAATTTGTGGCTTGGACCTTTCTAGGTGGCTAAGAAGATTAGGGTAGGCACTTATCGGTTGCAGAATCTGAGGGGGGAACCTGATGCCCTTCCAATGAATGGCCAAGCCCTAAAACAATATTTCCAATTATATATATATATAATGTGTGTTTTATGTTTTGTTTGAGTGTTTTCATGATTGCAAAGTGCATTTTTATTGTTTTCTTTTGATTTCTGGGTTTTTTTGCTTTTGAAAATTGTGTTTATCAGGACAATGGTTGATTTTAAATCATGTGACATATCGAACTCTCTTCCTAACTCATCGCTCACTTACAAACATAAGAAGCATTGGGGAACTTGTGGTTTCCCTGAGGAGTCCTCTATCTAACCTCGCCAAATGAATAACTTCGGAGAAATGTCAGAAGTGTCTGCTCATTGGTTTGGTAAGACCTTAAGGGAAAGAAGGAAAGATCGAGAGGACTACATGAACCCAAAAAACAAATCTAGCAAAGGATCCACCTTAACCATCTCACCTTGCAAAAAAACAGACATCATCCTCTCCCACTCGCTCACAGCATCATGCTGAAATAAAATTGATATTATCAAAAGAGTGAACAGTAGGAGAGGGTATGTAGATATCTCCCTCGGGGCTATGGACGGTTGCTGGAAGTGGAGCAACACTGAAGCAAGTGAGTAGAGGTAACTAAAGGTTTCATTCCAGTGAATACTTTACCAGACTTTTGTAAAAAGGGGCATGAGTCACGATTACAGGAACTGAAGGAAGAATAAAGATTTAAACCTTGTGGATGGGCCCCGAAGCATCAACTAGAGGATTTCAAATGAAAGGGTAAAAGAGGCTCAGATTCAAAACCAGTTTAGTTCTCCACCCGCTTCTGTATTAGCCGAGCCCTAAGGAAGGAACAAAGATTCTGCTTTCACCTAGTAAGTCGCCATTTTTTGAACACTCAACACACCCTAAAAGGCATGTGTCAAATTTTACTTTTTGGGTACCACTTGATCTCTTGCAATGTCTAATTCGATCGTAGTATGAAAATGTTTCCTTTTCTTGCCTTCTATTTTTCATTTTAAGTCTTTCAAAGTTTCTTATGCATGCGAAAATCATCATGACTTAACAAAGACTAACATTTAATTAAAGAATGGACAGCTAAAACGTCTCCTCGACGCGGTTAAGGAATTCGGCATCGGGAAGGATTAGAGGTGATAAAAGACCACTCGAGAGGACCAAAGTAGCCGATCTCCGATCTTCATCAGCATCAGAAGATGAAAGTCTTTATTACGTGACAGGCATCACTCAAGATTATTGCCGATGACCGATCCCCGTCGATGTCGGTAAGGAACAAAAGGAATACGCATCGCACAAGTAAAGGAATGATATCATTGATCACTGATATCTGAAATGTTTTTGTCATCGAGGATTTACGAAGATGATAAATCACAAAGAAACTACGTGTTTGAACTATCCCCGATCCCTGATAACTTTCAGCATCAGCAAGTTTTGAGAAGATAGGGCCATTAAAGGATGCGATAAGTTTATCCCCTCCCCCGACTGCTGGTCCCAATACTTTTTGGTGTTGGTTGCCCGAGTTTTATGTTATCGATCGCATCTTGTTGAAAAACCCTGACCCGATTGAGGCACACTATCAAACTATCTGTTCCCACCAATCACGTATCATTGCCAATGTTAAGAACCAAAGACTGAATAAAAAATATCACAATATATCCAAAGATATCTGAATACAATCACCACACAAGATATATGAAACAATATAGAAAACCACCACTTTATTATATCAAACTCTTAGGGTAGGGCAACACCATACAATGGATCCTATTATGGAAGGGATCCTCTTCTATTCACTTTCCTCTTCAAGGGGGCATCCTCCTATTGAGCTACAACTCACAATACAATAATTCTCTTCATATCCTATTACATTTCTTGAACCCCTTTATATAGTGCTACCATCACCTAAGAACATTCTAGAGGAGGAATCTTCTAGAAGTAGAACTTTCTAAGAATTCCTCTTACATTTATTATATCTAACTACCCCTTTATTATATCTAACTACCATAGTGGGACTTATTTAATAATATAGTGGACCTAGTCCACCTTACATTGAATGGAATCCACTATTATCACTATGGGTCCTCTACCCCCCCCACTACCTCTCTAGCTACCTTACATTCCATCCCCCTTATGAAAGTGTTGTCCTCAACGCTTGATGTACAAGCATATACTAGGGTCCCATGGATAAGTGTGGACCATAGTGTTGAAGTAGACTAGAGAACCAGGGTCCCATTGAGAAATGGAATCCACCATGCTCAAGTAGTCCAACTGCCATTGTAAACTAGAGTCCCATGTCCAATTGCTCATGTGAACCCCACATAGAAGATATCGTCACCCAATAACCAACTGGAAATGATGCTCCCAATATTGACACCTATCATGTGGATCCAAATAAGAATATCCATCCACATAGTGGGAGATGATCAAAGATGAATCTGGAAGGAACAACACCATTGTAGAATATGCAGGTTGGATGCTGGTAACTAGCTCCTGATGTGGGACATTGATGTTCTCTACAAAAGGTGGAGTAGAGTAATCAAATAAAATATGGAAGTGGTTGTCATCCCATAAATGACAACTATCCATATACCAATCATCACAATTAGCCTCAAAATCATACCAAGAATATATTTCTTGAGTATATTCATCCATGATGTCTACCATAAGAAATCTCTCCTGCATGATATCCAATAAATCTTGAATACTACAAAAACTATCATTGAGGCCATCTGCAAGGTCATGGAATTTGTCATGCAGTGTGCCACACAATTGGGATTTGAATGCTTCAATAATATGTAGAATTTCTTTGAGGGTTTGAGAAGAAATAGCCATTTGAGCACCCTATGAAATCTGCAGTCCCATCGCTATCACGAAAAAACCCAAAAAATAGAACAATAAATTACTGCAGAAAATCACGACGTTTTCCAGAAAAACCATGAAAAACTGTTGAATTTAAAATGCTCATAAATTCACTTCCCGGACTCCGTTTCGGCTGATTTTGTTTTTGAAATTGGGTGAAATTGTGAGAGGAAATCAGATCTGTAATTTTTTTGGGCAAATTTGACCTCCAACTGCTACAGAAATAAAAAACAATTGCATCGCCATCCGCGGAAAAAACCCTGAAAAATTGCAGATTTTAAAACTTCACTTGTTAAGAACCTGAATAGATCTGCAAATATAATCACCACAGATACATAATACACAATAGATCCATAGAGAAAGAAGAAACCACACTCTATTATTACCAAACCCTTGAGGTAGGGAAACACCATACAATGGATCCTATTATGGAAGATATTCTCTCATGTTCAGTTGCCTCTTCGAGGGGGCTTCCTCCTATTGAGCTACCGCTCCAAATACAATATTTATTTTCATGTCCCATTACATTGATCGAACCCCTTTATATAGTGCTACCATCACCTAAGAACATTCTAGAGGAGGAATCTTCTAGAAGTAGAACCTTCTAAGAGGTACTCTTACATTTATTATATCTAACTATCCATTTATTATATATAGCTACCATAGTGGGCCTTATTTAATAATATAGTGGACCTAGTCCCCTTACATTGAATAGTCTCCACTATTATCATTATGGGCCCTCTGGGCCCCCACTACTACCTCTCTAGCTACCTAACAGTATCTATTTACATATAGTAGAATCTTTATATCAAGATGATGTTCAGTCCTTGCATTTTCATCTTTTATATTGAAAATACAAAAATATTAAGCATTTTTCATTGTTAGCATTTGATCTTTTGGGTCCTTATCATTGGTCTTAGCACATGTATAGAAATATTGCATCTTATTTGGAATTGCAGAACTAAATTGAAAATTTCATTTTGAAAAGATTATCATTTATTGGGAATTGAAGTTAGGACTTTGCATTTTACTCATATTCATTTATTTTACTTGCTGAATCATAACATAATTAGTTTCACGACCGCACCTTTTTGAGTAAGCAAGGCCACTAAAAGCAATGCTATAATTTAAAATTGATTAGCAACAATTTTATTTTCTAGGGTGCACAAACTAGCTGATGATTTAGAGCCTTGGAATAGGATTTTGTGAGTAAACTTCTCCAAGGCTATTAAATCAACATATGTGTCTTACTAAGGGAATGGTGAAATCCATTATATAATTGGTGACGTCAGGAGGCTCCGCTTACACTGGAGTTAAGCACGGGATCACATGAAGTTGGTTGAGGGGATATCTTCCCAATACCTTCTTAGCGTTAGATATATTTATGGGGATCTATTCGTATATGGGGATCTTGCTAGTACCTTTACCTCTGTGAGAGGTAGTGATTTCAAGGTTTCAGGCTTTGTTACCCTACCCATACGATAGACCCGACTTACGATTGTTCTCCTACGGATCGGTTATACCGTGGTTTCTTAGTTGCTTGACATAAGTACCACATATGTTACTTGCAGGGGTTATTCTACAGGTACCCTAGGTCATATAAGGGTCTAACAACACACATCCTTTATGGAGGATTACCTCTCCAAGGAGATCTGACTGACTGGTTTTTAAGCCCACAGGGGCCCTTATTAATGATTATGATACCTCTAATATTTTGCAGGGAGTCTCAGGCCCCTCTTGGGTGAGGAATACCTACTTTAGGGAGGGAGGCCCCTTTCAACCACTTTATCATGTTTGTGTGCATATTGGCATTTTGTTTATTTTATTTTGGTGTGCTCTTTGACTATTAGTTGACCTTAGGATTTTTGTATTGCGTCGTGAGTTTTCATTATCATGGATAGTGGAGTCCCTTGAACTCTCTCATTTAGTGCTACCTCCCCCATGACATTCACTCATTTCATGGGGACGAATCTGTTTGTGTTTCATAATGGTATACATAATCATGATACTCAGTCAATACCTTGGGTCTCTAATCGTTTTACTCTTGATATGCCTATACTTTCACCCTTTCCATCCTCTCCCTCACCTGCTTATATGAATCCTAGTTTTGGATTCGGGGGCACGATGGCTCCGTTGTCTATATCTTCGTTTTATAGGTCATATCCCTCAACTGAATCTCATAGTGGGATTTTGGAATCTCCCTTCTTATGGATCCAATCCTAGCTTCACTTTTCCAGGAGCAAGTGCTCAAATGGGTGGTTATTCTGCTTATTAAACCTCGTCCATATATCCTTTGTCTGCTATGTCAGTTCCTATGAACACTTTTCCCATGACGGACCTCCATCTATCCTCAAGTATTTCATATGAAGGGAGTCAGTTCTATGGTATGGGCTACCCCCTTCATGGAATCCCTTCGTCTAGGGGAAATATATATCCTTACATGAGTAACCTGTGTCACACCTTTATCTCTTCATAGACATTTTCTTTAGTGATGATGCCTTTAAAAAACTCTATGGATCAATTGAGAGGAGTATACTACCCTGCCGGGCAAGGACAGGGTTTAGACCAAAATCCTTCCTGGTCTACAATTTCTCAAAACCAGTCTTTCCAGGGTCCTTGGGATCAAATACCACAACTAACCGCTACCACCAACCTATGCTAGTCACGTTGGAGATTGGTCAACAACCTCTGCAAGCCATGTTGAATACCAACAACCAACTACTATAAGTCATGTTGGGGGAACAAATCTAGTCACCATGAGTCATACTGACATCACATCTCCAACCTCTGTGCATCATGTGGGGGATGAACCACCAGCCTCTGCCAGTCACGCCGATAGCATGTCCTCAACTATTGTGAGTGATGTTGGGGGAATTCCTACAATTGAGAAACCTCGACATCTAGGGCGTAAGCCCAAGTTCCTTTGTAGACCTTGCAAAGGATTCCATTTAACTCGCTTGTGGCCTACTACCATTGTAGTAGAAGAAGTGCAGTCCTTGTCTGATAACCCTTCGAGTTCAGAGTCGTCGTTGGTTTCCCAACATTCTATTTCTCCTTTGATTGACACCAAAATCATGTCGATGCAATATTCACCCAACACCACTCTTGTTTTGAGGAGTGGAACATCTTTTGACCATGTCATTAACATTTCTAGTCATGCACCTTTTGGGCAAGTTTTACTCTCTTCGAGTACTCTCCCTCTAAGTCTTCAACAAGTTTCCTTTCACTGGGATGGTCTTGTGGGGTATCAAATTCCTTCTTCTACACCCTTCTAGATAAGGGGACTTCTTCTATATAGTGTAGATAAGGTAACCTCTGCAAGTATTTTAGCCCCCTCTACTTGGAAAGCTCTGGGTTTTCCCAATCTAGTGTTAATTGTTCGTAAGTTGCCGAACTTTCAAAGAACTCTTACATGGGAGCCTTGGCCTCCCCCATGTCATGCTGCCTAGAAAACTCCCAATGAGTTTGATTTAATCTCTTTTCCGACTCTCTTAAAAAGAGAAAATATTTTCGAGTGAACTTGTCTCTTTCACACTCGTAAATTAGATTAGAAAGGACGTCTATTTGGTGCAAGTTTACCCCTTTTTCAAACCAAATAGACTAAGATTATGAAAAAGGACATTTTTTGGCATTAAGTTGTAATTCCATCTCATTCTCTTGCTTGCAATATTGATCCTATTGTCGGGTCTCGCTTTTGCATTATAAGCCTATCACCTCAACAGTTTGCATCATCAACCAAGCAAAGCCTTGTTTATATCCTTTGTAGCTTGACACTCTATACCTAAGAGGAAACATTCCCCCGAGTGTCCATCTCCCCCATGCACCTCCTTTCATTGAGCATATATATGTTCCATCGTTGGCACTAGTTTCTGACTTGCGACACTCATTTCCTCCTCTGTATCATAGCATTCATTTTACTATGAAAAAACAAAAAAAGATGGGAGGGGAAAGAATATTATCTTATATTGGCAATAGTCATGTCACCTTTGAACATAGCACACAATTTTTGAGTCCACTTTTCATTAAAATTTTGGGTTTAGCATGACCTTAGGAAGCTGAGCTTGTTACGTAGAGTTTGATCCCCCTACTGGTTACTCGTCTAGTCCCTATGGAGAGTTTTATTGATGCCTCAAGCATATCAAAGTTTCATCATGGATTCTATGCTTCTAGAGTATTCCATATGTCTCATGCTCTCGTTCAAAGTATGTCTATCAACCTGTGTCGGCCATTCCTCAGAAATATTGACTTTTCATGTCAGCCATACCCTCAGTATGTCTCATAATTACATGAAACTGTAGTCCTATCATGCACCCTGGTCCTACTTTCATCATTGGTACGTAACCTTGAACCTAATAGTCGACATTTCACCATTGGTCATTGACTGGGTGGTTTCCCTTGTGTTCAACGACAATAAATATATTCACACATTGGGATTCATGCAATGTCTTGGATGCCATTATCCTTATTGGTGGTTTCCTCGCCTTTGTCAAAATTTTTACTTATTGGTTTCTATTTAGAGGATCTTTTTTGTGTACTGCTTTCATCTAGCACATGTGAAAGATGCACAGGGTCATTGGTTCGTGAAAATGTTCTTCGTCCGATTTCCTCCAAATCATCAAGCTCATGCTTTGTACCTTGTGTTGAATGATGAGAGATTCTTTAATTTTCTCCTTTCAGCTGGTTTCCTTCCATCGACTTCAACCCATCTATTATGGAAACGAGACCTAGAGTCCTATGATTACCTAGAGGCTTGCAGTCATTAGTGGCAGGTTCTCCTGCCATCGACAGTTGGGAATACATCAATCTCTCATGATCGATGGATTATTCAAGTGTTCGACCCTGACACCTTTATTCACACTTGTAAGAATGTACTTGGTGCCTGGATACCTACTTTCATTTTTGGTAGGTTGTCTCTTGTTTTTTAACGGTATACCTTAATGACCGATAATCAAACGAAGTCTCATTGTGTTCAACCTCAACTCCTTTATTCACATGATGTATACTTGCACCTTTGGCGGAACATGTAGAAGACTTGAAGACATCAGTTCACAGTCATAGTTTTCCTGAGCTATTTCTATCTCTCATTAGATCAATACCTATGTGACTTCAGTGATCATGGGGGATCAGATTGTACTCCATTGTATACAAATATCTTTAGATTGATTTTGAGACTGGTTTTACTGGGCCTTGTTCATGACTATGAAAGCCTTTGGAATGTAGCCACCTTTTTATTTCCTATTCATGGCCATAAAAAATTGTTTGGTGTATTTTCACATGGATATGCAGTGTAATTCAAATTGGCAACCATGTGTGCAAATTCAGTACATATTGCAATATCCTCATGAGCAACTAGTTCGTCCAGCTGAGTCTCCATTACTCCACTTTTGGGTATTATAATGTATTTCAGCCATCGCAGATACTCCACTAACCTCACACATTAGGGGGCATCTGTTATAGCAAGATTTTCCTCACCCTATCCAAAGTTGCTTAGAAGGCCTTTTTCCATTTCCCTATGCAGACTTGAAGTCCCTTTGTGCAAATCCCAGAGCTAAAAACAATATTTTTTCACATATACACACCCTAACTATTATACAATATGCATATACATAGGTTGCAACACTACAACCCACGTACATCGCGTTTTGTGCCCAAAATTAAAAAATAGTGTCGGGTTTCCATGTCACATCATGGGATCCATGATCCTTGACCTTCCATATACTGGAAACATTTTGAATCGACCCTTCAATTCCATTTGAAGGCTATAAATGGGCCATATCTAAGCTATGGAAAAGAGGAGAAGAATTCAACTTTGAGAGAAAAGTTACTTTGGAGAAATTATTCACTTCATATTGAGTCTGCATCCCTTTGTCCTTTTAATTCTGAACACATTTTTCAACCCCAAAGCTCTTCCCTACTTGATTGAGAACCTCATTGTCTTTCTTATAGGATCTTTCCTTTGATGGAGGATTGAAGTGGTGGAGGCCCAACTGGAATGGAATTAGTTTCTCAGTTCCGAACCGTGTCGACATCGAAGTTTGTAATTCATTCACTTCTATTGATTACATTTTAATATAAATACTCTTTTCTCGTCCAATTAATATCTTGCAAATATTTGAATTTTTATTCCATGGGAGTATTTGTTATGAATGTTGATGGATTATTCTATTGAATGTTCTAACTTTATATATTATCACCATATTCTTGCGTTTCTTAGTTGTTGAGGACAAGTTGCAGGTGTATTTCTTTGATTCCAGTGCTCAATGGTGGAATTCATCGAACATCTGGACGAGGTAGGCTCTTTATCTTGTCTTGTTAGAATATTTCCTTATATAGAATACCTGATATTCGAGTTGATTTCTATAGTCATTTCTGTCTGTTGTGGTTTACCCCTATCCATAGAGATATTTTCCTCGTAACACCTTGTTTCTCAGAACATTCGCTAGCCCTAAGACCTTAAGTGGTCAAAATCAATTGGATGAATCCTAGGCTTGAGCATTTCTTATGTGTCCTGAAGGTGCTAACCATGCATGATAGGTTGGGCGGGTATTTCTTTTAATATTTAGTGACATGGTTGATCATTATTAGTATTTTTCTTCAGTTGATCTTGATGTGTTGGTTTGTGTCGTAGTTTATTATGATGATGTGTTGATTATGTGAAACTATTAATTATGTTGTGACGATTTTAATATCCTATTGATTTTTATTTTTTTTACCTATTGTACATCGCTATTTGTTGTTGTAACGGAGGGGTCGTTACAAAAACCGATCAAAATGATAGTCATGTTCACTTTCAATACTATTAGTTGGATGTCATAAGTTGTTAATATAGTAATTTGGTATGTGCAACATGCATAAAGTTAATAGAGGTTCAACGGAATAAAAAAAAAGTTAGAAAATGGAAAATGTCAAAAGTCAATCATGAACGAATAATTGAAGATGGCATACCATTACGATTTATTTAAACAAGTGACATACTATCTAGAATTTTTTATTTTGCATTGAAAGTACACGTATTTATGGATATGTAGGATTCTGGAATCATCTTGTTTAGTTTACTTTTGTGGCCCATTCAAATAAGGAACTACATTTTTTATCTGAATTGTAACTTACTGAACTTTATTTACAATTTTGTTCATAAAACTAGATCTAAATTGGTCAATTCAAAATTATTAAATATTCAGGTCCCCATATGTCCTATGAACCACTTAAGGGATGAGATAACATGCTATGGATTTTCCATTCATGCCCCGAATTCGATCTTATTTTGTTTTTAATACCATGTTCATTCGAGTAAGGTGGTTTTTAATGAAATTTTTGTCATGTACTTCTTTATTGAGCACAATTTTACACATATAAATCTAGATCTCAATTATAATTTATGTTTGGGTCCCCATATCTCCTCGGGACCACTTAAGGGAGGGGATAACATGCTATGGATTTTACAGTCATGTCCCAAATAAATAGATCTAGTACAACCAAGTTAGAAGGCCAATTTTAACATTTGTATCTATCATATATATGTACTTGACTGTCTATATTCATAGTATATAGGTATTCCATCTGGTACACAATGTATGAGAAATATACACACATTTTTATATATATTTGGGGCAAGATTAGATCTATCTATTACCTTTACATACATTCAATTTTATAAAAGTAGTTTGTTGATGTATTACTTGGAATATACTTGAACTATATCTAAATTGAAGTTGCAATTTTATCTTGTAGATCAACAGCCTAAAAAACTATAATGTTGTCCATGGTCATTTTTTGTCAAATATGAGTTCGATAAGAGAGAAAAAAAAAGAAAAACTCATGCAAAAAGAGTTTAAAAGAATGGGTTATATGTTCTAAGTAGTTCCAATTAGTGATATAATACAAAAAATAATAACAATATTTTATGATAAGAAAATTGGATTGGGACACAAATATTTTCCCTCCTTTCAAAAATTATAAGCAATACAAATTATCATGACTTTGAAAGAGGAAAGGAAACATAAAAGATGACGTAGGTCATCCAAAGAACTTTAGGGAAACTTGTGAGACCATCAATTTTGCTACTAGGGAGATCTTAGTTGTTTTCAACTTTGCTTCAAATTATTCTTTAGTAGAAATTTTACCACCCTACATAATGGAAGTCCACTCCAATTATTTTATGAAATAAAATTTCATAAGTAATATTTAACTTCCTCTCTCCACAGACACTTCACACATTGCAATCAACTATTGTAATATATCAACCTTTCTACCCCAACCTCCTTTTATCTATTTCAACCTATTATTTGAGGGAAGATTCTCCTGAACACTCTTTTATACTCATTCATGTAAGTGTGTTTCCAAATAAATGTATGAAAACAAATGACAAAGTTGAAATGAAATGGAATTTTCATTTCAAAGTTGAAATGGATTTATGAATTTTTCTTGCTCTCCAAATACTGACATGAAATGAAATTCTCCATTTATGAAACTTCTTCTAGCCAACAAACACAATGAATGGACACTCTTTTTTATAATATAACTAAAAGAAATGGATATAGGAATTTCCTCCTCAAGGGAGTATTGAAATTCAATATCCATATCTACTTCCAGATTGGTTTGTATTGTACAAAAAGATTCAAATTGAACCTTGATTTCTATGTACAAATAGGGTACTCCAAACAAAAAAGTTTTTTTCACCCTCGACCTTTTTGATTTTTCACATAAATTAAGTTCAAATTATTCATACTCTATTGTCTTTGTATCATATAAATTATATATCCTTGAACTTCTCACAATGTTTTAAGAATAGCCCATCTCATAGTTCCAATGTAATTTCAATATCCATAGATTGATTTGTATTGGTACAAAAAGCTTCACATTGGACCTTGATGTCTATGTACATATCCTTGAACTTCTCACAATGTTTTAAAAATAGTCCATCTCATTACATTCCATTGTAATGTTCATGATTTAAGTTTTTGTATCGATTTTTTTTTTTAAATTATAAAAAACTTAAAGATAATTTTTATTTTTAATTTCAAGAGATTTATGATTAGTATGTAAGTTAAATTTCACTTATAAATTTCATTTAACAAATTATATTTTACATTTAGTTGTGATTTAAAATTTGTTTCGTATCTATATGTACTTTAAACTTAAGACCTCTTTGAAAATTTTCACTTGTGTTTTTAACACTTCATCTATTAAATATTCAATGGACTTATGTTAAATATTCAACAAAATTTGATGATATTTAACTAGATAGATCATGAAGTTTTTCAATTTTTATACGATTAGAATATGGTAATATATCTTTAATTTTGATGAAATTGATTAGATTGTGTTAAAATCTAGATCAAAATACTATTTTTTCTTTAACGTTGATTCTAAGTTGATTAAGTTATGTTAATCTAAATAATGTTGGATTTTCAGTAATTTTGATATACTTCAAAATAATATATGAAAAATTTATTAACATATCCAAATTTCCAAACCTACAAACTTTTCCAAAGTTCCAGGTTTATGACAATAAATTTTTAAACATTAATAGTCCTATAAAACTAAACAAAAAGTAAATTTACAATTCTCCACAAAAGACAGATTATGCAAAAACACATTGTACATGAAAATAAACTTTTTAAACATTTATAATCCATAAAACTAGAAACAAAATAAATTTACTATTTAATAAATTTTATCTCCACAAAAGAAAGAATTATGAAAAAACACAATAACAACAAAATACAACAAAATGTAAAATAGTCAATAAAACATAACTAAATCATTTTTAATTTCAGCACCTTCATATAGACCATAAATTACCCTTTCACCATCATAAACAATATAAACTAGATTTAGAAAAATATGTAACATGATCCACATACCAAAACATTTTTTCATTATATATATATATATATATATATATATATATATATATATATATATATACTAAAAGAAACATAGCTGCAGTAGTACACAACCAAATAGATCAGTTCCAAAGGCATTTTAAGATAATAACAAAAAACTAAGAAGAAATAAGCATTTAACTCCAAAACTCAGCCAACATAATTCTCTTCATACCTAAAAAAAAAAAATGAACTCAAATTTAAAATTTAAACATTTTAAATAAAATATATACATGTTTAAAGTAAAGTTTACACACATCTCTAAAATAATATTTAGATAAATAAAACAAATCGTTCTTCAAGCAACATTGACATACCAAAGGTGTTCAAGTTTCATCTTCAAACATTCATGCTCTTTTTCCAAGAATGTAAACATCACTGTACCAACAAGAAGAAAAACCAATAAGACCTACCAATAATGTAAACATTACTGTAACAATAAGAAGAAAAACCAATAACACATATTAGCATATACTTTATTAGCAAATATTTTAAAGATATAGCTTTATTAAATAAGCAATGAGAAAGAATAACATACTCAAACATCAACAAGAATAACATAAACATGTGAGTAAGAATAACATAAGCATGTGAGTAAGAATAACATACCCAACCGGAGTTCCACAGATTTAAGATTGTTGCTCTCTTTTTATTATACGTTTTCAGAATTTGTTTTTGAACCAAAATTACATCAAGAAGTTCCCAAACTTCCAAAATAGTTACTCTCCATATTAAGCCATTCTTTGCATATATTTAATTTTCTTCTATGGTTTATATGTTCTCATATTATAACCAAATGCTCTTTCAAATTTTCCTACATGATTTAAAGAAAGTAAGATCATATCTATCATATTTTTAAAGAGAAAAATCGTGTAACCAATTTTAGTGTTCAGAGTTAGATAATACCCTCAAAATGAATTCACTTTTGTATGCAGAAAGTTCACAAATCTCCATATTAAGCCATTCTTCCAGGAAAATACTTATCTCCTCTTTCTGCGGTGGAATAAATGTTCTCATATAATCAAATGCTCTTTCAAAAATGCATGTACATCATGATCTAAATATAAGTACTTGACCATATATACATACATGTTTTTAAATAGAAATGTTGGTGTGAGATTGGTAAGCAATTAATGTTCAGAGTTTATTAATACCCCAATAATAAATTCACTTAGATGTACATGCAAAAAACACAAATATGGACATATATTAAGCCATTCTTCAAAAACCATAAATCTTTCCTCTTTCTACATCAGATGTATTTATATTACATATAATCAAATGCTCTTTGAAATATGCCTACATCATGATCTAAACATAAGTGATATCATGTGTTGTTAAGGTCCTAACCCGCACATAGGTAGATCAATGTATTCGGATGTAATAAAGGTCAATATTAATAAGACCTTTCAATAAAATAGAATAAGGCGGATGTAAGAAGACCTAATAGAAGCTTCCGCTTCTAGAAGGA
>ML777103.1:2280639-2292617 GCA_009831015.1 Picea engelmannii | reverse complement strand
TTCCGCTTCTAGAAGGATCTTCCTCTAGATGCTTCTTTTTAGTATAAATAGGAGTCGAGGGTATGAGAACCCTAGCTTGGATATTATTGTAACAGAGCGCTGCTCGATTGGAGGTTGCCCCCTCGAAGAGGCCCATGAACATTTCTATCTGAATCAAGTGTTATTTCTGTTGCTATTTCGTATATCATTTCTGTGTATTGTGAAGATTATGCTGGATATTTTACTGTTATTCTGTTATTTCTAGCATTTCGTTTCGGTTCTGCATATTTTATATATCTGGTATCTTGCATGTGTACATAACATATTTGTAAATCTAGAAATGTTGGTTTGTGGTTAGTAAGCAATTAATTAAGAGTTTGACAATACCCTAAGAAGGAATTCACTTCGTTGTATGCAGAAAACACAAATATCCATATTACACCATTCTTAGACAAGAAGGCAAGGAATGCAATCGAAGAAAATTTTGAATCTTCCCTCTTTCTGATGTGGGATAGATTTTTTTCTCAGATAATCAAATGCTCAAGTTAAAAATTATGTGCATCATGATCTAAAGTTTAAACATAAATAAGATCATGTAAGCATATTTTTAAATAAAGAATAGTTCTAGTTCATTCTCATGATCTAAACTTAAATAAGATCATGTATCTAAGATATTTTTAAATGCTAAAAAAATTGGAACCTTCCCTCTTTCTGATGTGGGATAGATTATGTTATCATATAATCAAATGCTAGATTTAAAAATTACTTGCATCATGATCTAAACATAAATAAGATTGAATGTATCTAGTATATTTTTAAATCTAGAAAATTTAGTTTGTGTTGATAATCTAAACTTAATTAAAATTGTATCTAGCATATTTTTAAATATAGAAACACTAGTTTGTGCTTGGTAAGCAACTAGTGAAGATTTTGACAATATACCCAAAGAAATAAGGGGAGGTTGAACCTTCCCCATTCTTTCCCCAAAGATATACCATTTTAGAAAATGATAAACTTATATAGGAGTTCTATATTTTAAAATGATTGATCGAACATATGGGAATTTATATAGACATTGGTTGAGTAACCCTTCTATGAATTGAAAAGGCTGAATTAAAAATTTGATTAAACAAAACTTCAATTTTTCTACTATTTCAACTATTGAGTAAAGCCTCGAAAAGTTGTAAGTAGTTGTGCAAGCAACAATAGTGAGGACAATACAATATAGTACATGCATTTGTGTCTAGAAGTCGTAGCTATATATTAGATAAACAATTCACGTGGAGGAATGAGTATCTATCCTGTTTATATTTTTCAACTAAAGCATAACTAAAGAATATATTAAACTAAAGAATCAAACAATTGTAGATTGATGTGAAATCTCAACAATACTAACCTGATCTAGTAAATGTATTTTTGTCTAAATCCTAAGTACATATTCTAAACCATTGATGTAAAGGAAGGGGACTCAAAAAGTTATATTGTGCACATGCATCGTTCAAAAGGGAAAAAAATAGAAGAGAAGTTTTGCATCATGTGCAATCTGTAATATAACTAAATTTTTTGAAAAAAGTAAAAAAAAAAAGCATGTTCAACACAAATAAGCTTGAACACATTTATATATTAAAATACCAGCATAAAAACAAACTAAAACTAACAAATGTGCAATGTGCATACATTTAAGCATCATCATGAATGTACGCATCCTTCTCAGGTATGGATTCATCCTCGTCAAGCCCTGTCTCCAACATTCTCTTCTCCACATCCTCTTCAAGCACAGTCTTAGACACTCTCTTCTCCATGTTTCCCTATAACACATTTGAAATTTGTACATGTCCATAAAGAAAAGTACTTACATAATTAATATTTCTAAAAAAATATTCGTTTAAAAATTAAAATTAAATGATTAACACATGAAATCATAGTTTTAAATTTTGAAACATGCAATACATGTGATGTGCCAACCTCAATATCATCAACCACACAAGAGGATGACATTCCCAGAGTGGGTTGAGACATGGTCTTACCCACCAGACCCTAAGAATCGATAAATTATATATTGTAAGACATTTTTCTTTTAAATTAATAATTTAAATGACATTGCAATTTTCATATAACTAATTTTTTTTTCAACATGCAATTATACATGTGAACTCCTACCCTCATCAAACTCTCCCAATGACAATTGCGACAATCCTGCCCAAGTAGTGGGAGATGGAATGAGAATATTTGAACAACACAACTAAGAATTTTAGAGTTCAATGTGTTCACATTAATAGCAAAACATAAATTTCTTGTACATTGATTCTTCAACAACGTGTGAAAATTGGACCATTGAAGTGATCATATATGGATATTTTTAAAAACATACCTGATTCATTGCATCCAAATTTAAGCTCGATTAATCAAGTCCCCTATTTAAAGGAGTTTCATTTAACATTTGACCAAACTGCGATTAATGAAGATAACAAACCAATTATTTATAAAGATACAATGATATGTATCTAGATCTAATTACAAGAAAACTATCCTCGAATGCATGAAAAATTTACTAACTGTAACACATTCCAATCTAGTGTTTGGTTCATAATTTAGAATTAACTCCTTCCAACCATTGTGGAAAATGTTTTCATACTCCCGTATATCTTCTATGGACATGGACTCAATCTCATCATCTGTTTTGTAAACAAAATTGGCCCGAGAATTGTCTTGAGCTCTCTGACAGTTCAAACCAACATCAACACCATAAAAAATTGATTCTAGATTTTCTATGATTTCATTCCTAGACTCCTTGCCAACATAGGATGTATCTCACATCTCTAAATGTGAAGAAAATTCCCTCGTTGGGCGAGATACCAAAGTTCGTGGAGGCCTCTGCAATGCTGCATTTCAATATGCCCATTTTCGATCATATGTGCGTCCTTTACTAGCCCCATAATTGTTGAACGGTAGGCTAGTATAATCAGAGCACATTCCCATGAAAAACTCTGAATAAAAAAGTCTATAAAAGTAATGTGGAACCTCATTGTTCCATGAAAACTTCCCATATACTACCAAAAATATATTATAAAGATGTCCTGCAATGTTGGGGTGCTTAAAATACTGCACCTTCAACATCTTTCACTTTGGACCCTCCTTGAAATTAAAAATAGAAATTGCATCCACTTTTGAAACTCTAATTTTTACTACTTACCATTTATCATGGCCCATCACTTCTGACTTTTGTCTCCTCGTCAAATCTATGAAGCTATCAGTCATCGGCCCCATATTTTGATATGCATCCATAAAGTTCTGCAAAGAATGCAAAACAATCTCCAAGATTTGCTTGCTCTCTAGAGGGAGATCCAAGCACCTCAAATCATTATGCAACCTTCTTTTAAGACCTAAGCATCGTTCGAGGGTCATTGCTTCAACATACCCTTCCCAAGGAAGCTCATCACCAACATCTGAGGGATAGGTGGACGTAGGTGTGTAATCTTCAGTTTCTTGATAACGCTCCCTTGATCCACCTTCACCCTCTTCACCAACATTAGAATATTCATGATAATCACTCTCTCTTTCATTATTGTCACCCGCATTAACTGGATCCTCTACACAAATAGACATTTGAAACTAATTACAACATTTAACAAAAACTCAAGAAACATAAAAAAAAACCATATAAAACATAAACATAAATACACAAAAAAATACAAAAAATAAATAAATTTACCAAACTTATTTTGTTGTTGTGATGGGTTCCCTACATTCTCCGGTGTTGGAGTATTTATGTGCAACAAAAAATATTCATCCATAGCTCTATTTCGAGCACTCTATCTAGATGATCTATTCACCGATTCATCTGATAATCTCCTCATCCCACTAGATTTCCTTTGGTCACTAGATGCCCCTCCCAAGCTACCATGCCTTGTTGAGATAGGTGTCTTCGATGTCCTTGGTGTCTCATTTGAAGAAGTGGTTCCTCTTCCTCCTTCATTTGATAGACTTGAGCGTTTGTGAGGCATGTTTGGACACTCGATTCTCGACATCTCGCCTTGATCTATCCTTTGAAAATACACAAATGTGAAAACATAAGGTATAGAAACATAAAAGGAAAATATAGGATATAACAACTTGAAGGCATAAGCATTTATAACAACTTCAAAGCATCAAAGGCATATATTGAAAAAAATAACAACTATATTTAAGACTATGTACTCTGAAGTATGGGGTGGCCTAAATGAGATGCAAATGAAGTGAAAACATTAATGTCTCTTTGACAATAAGGAGAAGTAGGAAAACCATGTAACCAATAGTATTTGACTATTTAATAACTAAGACACCTAGCCAAGGTGCTAAACCTAGATGGTGTTGGATTATGAGTGAAATCTTTTTAACTACAACCCCAATACTAGTACCTTATAGAATATCATGAAATACTTCTTAAATTTCTATCCTAAAATTTCATGAATATATGAACCTGCACTTGTTTTCTTATTTGCGCTTATTTGCGTTGATATCATGTTCATGTTGTTGATAAATGAGAACACCAATTCCATCCTTATGATGTGGTCGCTAATAGCTTGAGGGATTGTGCAAAGGGAGTGAGGTATGATTGGGTTAGTGGTGTACATGGTAACTTATGAAAGAATATGGATATCATGTACAATGCGTAAGAAAAGGAGACCTCATATCACACTAATGTGTACTTTGACATTTGATCATCTACCATGAACAACACCTACACTTGTAAATATTTTTGAGGATAAAGAGCTTAGAGCTATGATATGCATTGCGTTAGGTAATGAATCAATTGGCACAAGTAAATATTAGGAATATTATCAATAATAAAATATTGGACTAGTGTCCCTCATCCATCATAGCTTTGGGAGATGGATGAGGACAACTTTCAAAAGATGCCATGGTACAAAGAATGATCAATAAGAAGATAAGACAAAGCATCCAAATATGAATAGGGAGGCTCTTTCAATGTTGGTGCTCTTTTAAAAAAAGTGTTGAGCACACTAATATGTTTTTTGTGTTACATATCATATCCATTGTAAGTGTTGGTGTCTCTTTTTGATGTCAATGCAGAATCATGATTATATCTCATCACAGGGTACTTGATGCAGGAGCATCGTCAACAACACTCAAAAGGAGACATGTGGAGAACAACTTAGCAACCCAAGCGCACATTTTGAGTCAATTTTGAACCCATTGAAGGGCGCGTCATATTAATATTTTGAAAAGATTGTAATTAAAGACTTTTTAATATTTAGGAGGCATGAGATCGCATGAGATCCATGGAGATTGTAACCCCTTTAATGTATTTAAGAATTGTATAGATTTGGAGTGTCAACTCTTATCTGGTTGTAAATGTTATTTATTGTAATAAGACATAGTGGGTGAAATCTTTTACTTTGATAGGATAACACTAAGGTAGTTGGAGGGAAATCTTGATGAGCCCCTTATATAAATATATGTATTTTATGCCCAAATGAGGATATTGATCATTGTCATAGAGAGTTTTTGATGAATAGAGAAAGAGAGATGGTTATTATCTTGAAGAGCAGTGGATAACTGTATGAGTCTATGTATATATCATCTGAATGAATATAACATATAAGATTTGATCCAAATGTTTGTTGTTGTTCACTACTGAGTTTATCTGAATGAATGGTAGTTTCTCTGTTCATTTAGTTCTCTATTTATATGTCTTTTATGTTTATCTATGCATTTCATGGTCGAATGTATGAATCCTTGAAGATTAGATAAGTTTCAATTGTTTCTCTTTTGAGAGCTCGGGTGCAAGGAGTGCACAAGTGTCTGCAAGGTGTGTGTAGACCGAGTCAAGATTGACTCAGAAGCTCAGGATATATAACATCAATCTTTGGATAACAATAGTGCAAGGAGTGCATAGAGACACACAAGGTGTGCGTAGGCAAAGTCATTATCTGACTCATTTTTTCAAGAGAAGTAGTTGATTTGTATAAAATCCGGATCAACACAGTTGCCCAGAGAAGGGTAAAGTTGAAGTTGACCCGTGAAAGGTGTGCACAGGGCCAATATTTGGCTAAGTGTTGAGAAATTGAACCTGAGAAGTGCAAGTAGTGCATGAGAGAAGAATTCTCAGAATCTCAGAGTCTCTAGGAGAACAAGTCATAGACTTGCACATAGTGAGTGCTTAGTGCACGCATAGAACATGTGGGGAGATTTGCTTTCAAAAAAATCTCTAAGTTTGAATGTGTTATAATTTCCAAGAGTGAAAGAAGTGCGTCAAAGGGGAGAAAACTCAGAGGAACAAGCTCAGGAGAGATAACGATTAAAAGTGTTGAGTGGAGGAGACTTAGAAATTTTCTAAGATTGGAAGGTTTGAAGTGCCCAGAGAAGGCGCTTGAGGTTCCAATTATCCTAAGTAAACAAGCTTAGGAGAGATAGCGACAATGATTCTTTAGTAGGGAGGAGTTATGTTGAAGTTTTACAAGTTGATGGGTGAGATCCCTTCGGAGGAATTCAGGATCATCCTAGACCGTCAGATATAGGAAGGTGCATGGAGGTTAAACCCTGAAGTCCTTTAGACTTCATGTATTTGGTGAATTCTATGTGATAAGGAGTCATAAGTCGTCATAACTCCCAAATGTTCGAAGCCCGAAGTCATCTGGGCTGTTGATTTTTAGAGGGACATGTGGCAGCGTGAGATTAACTCTGGAAGGCAAGCACTTTGCGTGAAAGGAGGCACATCAGGAGTAAGAACTCCTGAAGCTCTAAAGAGTGGATTTCATAACCACCATTGATCTTGGTGGATAGGTGTCACCAGATCCCTCACTTTGAAGACTTAGTACTCCGATGGAAATTGGAGAAGACAAGCGTGAAGGAGATGAACTCCTGGACAGAGGCCACCACAACCATTTGTTGGCGTGTAAAAGTGTTGAGAGATCCATTACTTTGGATAAAGAGTACTCCAGAGGAAAGTGGGAGAGTTGTATCTTGAGTTGAAACTCGTCGAAGCCCGAAGTGCCAAATAGATATAAGCCATTCATTTTCAGGGACACACATCATCGGATCCTGAACTCCGGAGGTTCAACACTCCATAATAAATCTAGGGAGGAAATATTGAGTCTTAAATCCCCAAAGTCAGAAGTCCCGAAGGTTATTATAATCATCCCATCAGTGGGGATACGTGGCAGAATATTCGTCACTCCGGGAGAAAGTTGAGCAGGTGAAGTGAAAACTCCCTAAGGCTAGATTTCGTCGTGGTCATTGATCTGCAGCGGACACATGTCGATAGATCATAAGATCCAGAGGTCTATCACTCTAAAATATAAAGGAAGTGGGGTTGTTGACTGAAAGTCGCCCGAAGTCCCGAAGGTGGGGACTCATCTTGATCATTGGATGGAGGCAGACACATGGAATCAGATCTATAACTCCAGGGATTGAAAAATCCAGAGGTATTATGGTATGAGTCCTCGTGTGTCAAAAGTCCCGAATACCAGAGTGAGTTGTGGTCGTTGATCAACGGGTGGACACGTGGAGCAGATCCATGAGCTTCGATGACAGATAACTTCAGAGGTTTTGGAATAAGCTTTGTGTGCAAAATTCCTGAAGGCCGAAGTGAACCTTAGTTTTTGATTCATGAAGGGGCATGTGGAGGGCATATATTAACTCCGGTATATTGGTATTCTGGAGGAAAAAGAAAATTCAACATTCAGAACTCCTGAAGCTCAAGGTCTCGAAGTGAATCACGGTCGTTGGCTATTAGAGGATCATGAACCGTAGATATGGTTTCAGATTATTTCGCTGGTCCATAACTTCATTGAAATTGGAGTCAGCTACATCGAAAACTCTCGAATCCTGAATCCCGAATTATGCAGGAAGTGGTGTTTTGGCCCACGTTTTCAGCCAGGGTCATTTTAAGTCTCTGCGGGTGCTCTGAAACTCTCAAAAAGGGGATTTCATGTAAAATCAGACAAGTCTTTAGTCTGTGGTTACTCTGATAGAGGTCCAACAGGGGCCTGCGAGCTATACAATCTCTCTAAGTTCATCGATCTTAGACCGGGAGGTCGTGCAGACCCTAAGAGAGGGAGGTGTCCTATACCATATGGTATCAGAGGCTACATATTCAACTCTGTAGTGAGGATATTTTATTTTGTACCATGAAGTGATATAAAAAACACAATTTGAGGTGTGGGAGAAAGAAAACAATGGAACCATGCCGCCAAGAAGACGTAGGGATAGACCTGTAGCAAATGCATCCATGGAAGAAGAGATGAGGAGACTCTGTGCAATATTGGACACCATGGAGACAATGTAGAGGAGAGGACTTGATGTTGGTGATGTCAGTGAAGCTGAGAGTGAAGATGTCGAAGAAGAAGAAGCTGCAGGAGAAGAACCTATAGAGGAACGACTACTGAGATCCATTGTAAAAATAGGAGTTAGAGCAAAGATATAAGTCCCAATGTATGAAGGAGATATATATGTTGAAGAATTTCTAGATTGGGTAAGTCTTATGGATAAGTACTTTTATTATGAGGAAATTGATGACGAGAAGAAGGTGAAGCATGTTGTTACTAGATTGAAAGGACATGCAACATTATGGTGGGACAAACTGCAAGATGAACGAAGATGCAAAGGTAAGAAAAAAATAAAACGTTGGGATAGGATGGTAGATAAATTAAAATATAAGTTCATACCCAAGGAATACCGGATAAATTTGTTCAAGAAGCTACAGAACCTGAGAAAAAAAGGTTTGTCAGTGAAGGAATACACTGAGGATTTCTACAAAATAAACATCAGAGCGGGACAAAGAGAGAGAGATGATGAGAAAAATGCCAGGTACATAAATGGCCTGAGGTATGAAATACATGATGAGATAAGCATGATCACTGTTAGGAATGTTGAATATGCTTATCATGTGGCCCTGAAAGATGAGGAAAAATTGGCTAGGAAGCAAAGCCAATGAAACAAAGGGAAGACTCCAAGAAGAGGCATAAGAACTATTCGAGAGAAATTCCAGAAACCAAAACCTGAAGCTGGAAAGTATCACAGTCATCCAGAAAGGGGAGGAAGTTCCAGAGGAGGAAAATATGGTGGAATAAATACTTTTCCTCGAGGAAGAGGAAGAGGCAAAGGAGGAGAATTGAAATGTTATTCCCATGGAAAGATAGGACATATGTCTTGGGAATGTCCTGATAAGAAGGACACAAAAGTTGGAGAAGCTCACATTTCTGAAGCACAGAGAAGGAATGTGGAGGCAAAAGCAATAGAAGAGGGGAGATATTTCATGATGAGGAAATCCCTCATAAAACTAGAGAAGGATACAAAGGAGCCAATGCAGAGGAACATTCTGTTTAGGACAACTTGCAAGACTAAGGACATAGTTTGCAAGGTGATCATAGACAGTGGGAGCACTGATAATCTAGTGTCCACATAAATGGTGGAAAATTTGTGGTTAGAAACAACTGGACACCTGAATATGTAGAAGGTATCATGGATATATAAGGGACACCAAGTAATGGTAAGTCAAAAATGTAAGGTCGAATTTAAAATTGGAGGTTATAGAGATGAAATTTTATGTGATGTTATACCCATGGATGTTTTCCATGTTTTATTGGGGACACCTTGGAAATATGACAGGAATGTCATACATGATGGTAGGAAGAATACGTACACTCTTGAAAAGAATGGATTTCAGCATATGTTGCTACTAACAGAAGACAAAGGAGTTAAGGAGGAAGCTAGTTCTAGCATACTTCTCATGAGTGGGAAGTAACTCTTGAATGAAGTCAAGAAAGGGAGGGAATTGCGTATGGAGATTCAAGAATTGTTGGATAACTTTCTTGATATTGTGGTGGATGAGTTACCTCGCTCTTTACCACCTATCAGAAGTATCAGTCATTACATTGACCTTATCCCATAAGAAATTTTGTTGAATAAATCAGCATAAAGATTGACACCTCAAGAGAATGAAGAGGTCAAGATTAAGTTCTAGGAGTTGTTAGATAAAGATTTGGTCACAGAAATTTTGAGTCCATGCGCAGTACCAACTGTGTTAAGTCCAAAGAAAGATGGAGGTTGAAAAATGTGCACGAAATCGAGAGCTATCAACAAGATAACCATCAGGTATAGATTTCATTTACCTAGGATGGATGATTTGATGGATTGCTTGAGTGGAGCAAGTTATTTTTCTAAGATAGATAAAAAAAGTGGCTATCATCAGATAAGGATGAGAGAATGAGATGAATGGAAGACATCATTCAAGATGAATGAAGGTTTGTATGAGTGGTTTGCTATGACTTTTGGATTAACAAATTCCCCGAGCACATTCATGAGATTGATGAATGAAGTACTAAAGGATTTTATTGGCAAGTTTGTCATTGTGTACTTGGATGATATCCTAGTCTTCAGTAAAACTAAAGAGGAGCACTTAAGGCATTTGAAGTTAGTGATGAAGAGGCTGCATCAGGAGAAGTTGTTGATAAATATAAATAAATGTTCCTTCATGAAGACAAAAATCATATACTTGGGTTTTGTAATCTCTTCAATTGAGTTGAAGATGGATCCAAAAAAAGGTGATATGGTACATGACCCCTCCCTCTCTTAGGGTTTGCGCGACCTCCCGATTTAGGATCGATGGACTTCGAGAGATTTTACAGCTTGCAGGACCCTGCTAGACCTCTATCAGAGTAACCACCGGCCAAAGTACTGTCTCTTTTTATGAAAAATCTACTTTTTTGGAGTTTCAAAGCACCCACAGAGCCTTCAAATGACCCTGGTCAAAATCGTGGGAAAAAATACTAGTTCTCGCCTAATTCGGGATTTGGGCTTCGAGAGTTTTTGATGCTGCTGAATCAAATTTTTCTGAAGTTCCGGACCTGCAAAATAATCTCAAACCAGATCTGTGGTCCATTCTCCTCTAACAACCAACGACCATGATTCACTTCGGGACCCCAGGCTTCGGCAGTTCCAAATGTTGAATTTTCTTTTTCCTCCAGAATGCCAATTTATTGGAGTTAAGATATGCCCTCCACATTCCTCTTTGTGGATCAACATCTAAGGCTCACTTTAGCCTTTAAGACTTTTTCACCCAAATATTATTCCAAAACCTCCAAAGTGCTCTGTCGCCAAATCTCACGGAACTCCATGTGTCCACCCATTGATCAACAAACACATCTCACTCTGGTCTTCAGGACTTTTGACACACAAGAACTCACACCACAATTCCTTCGAAGTGTTCAATCCCCAGAGTTACAGATCTGGCACCACGTGTCCGTCTTTGACCAATGTTAAAGATGAGTCCCCACCTTTGGGACTTCGGGCAACTTTTAGTCAATGACCCCACTTCCTTTTTATTCCAGAGTGTTATACCTACAGATCTCAGGATCTATCGATGCGTGTTCACTGTAGATAAACAACCATGATGAACTTTGGACTTCAGGCCTTCAGATGTTCTCACCTCACCTGCTCAACTTTATGGAGTGAATGATATTCTTCCACGTATCACCACTGATCAGATGACTATAATAACCTCCAGTACTTTTGAATTCGGAGATTTAAGACTCAAGATTTCCTCCCTATATTTCTTCTGGAGTGTTGAATCTGTTAGCACTCGAAGAGTCACTCCCAGACTATAAATGAGAGTAAGCTTGGTAACATAGAAATGTAAATGGATTAAAATAGTTTGAATAGGTGGATCAAAAAGAGAAGAGTAAAGAGGAGGGCATTGGAATGTTGCAAATACATTCCATTGGGCATGGAGTTATAACATCCTACAGATCAAAGGCAATCAAATTTCCTACCAGACAAAAGGCTTATGCAAAGATGGATAGAAGAATAGAAGGTAAACAAAGAGAAGAATATCTATATAACAAAGATCCTTTCTGTAATATAGATTAAAGAGTGCATGAAAAATAATCTATGATTAACAAGCAATTACCACAAATCCTTTGTAGCTCATGAATTCATTAACCAAAGGCATATTTTGTTATTCAAAATCTATAAATATGTTGGACAATTGAGGAGGG
>ML777103.1:2263089-2280602 GCA_009831015.1 Picea engelmannii | reverse complement strand
GGGGGGGGGGGGGTGAATCAGTTGTTACTGTGCTTAAACAATTATATCTATTTTTAAATTCATTACAAAACTTCTCAATGATGATCACAACAAATAAGTAGTAGAGTATTCAACATCAATCACACACATGTATAGTATAGAGACAAATATTTATGAGGAAACCCATAAAGGGTGAAAACCTCTTCTTATTTATATGATAATTATTTTTTCTACATTATCATTCTTATGAGCACCAAATCATAATGAGGCTACCACCTCTATTTTGAAAGTTGCTACTTGTTGAGAGCACCAACTCTCTGGTTTCTCTAGAACCCACTAGAAGGAAGCACCAACTCCCTCACTACTCCAACACCAACTTCCAGTCACACAGGCACCAACTTGTATAACATAGAACCAATGTTCTCCCTAGCACCACCCTACCACCCTACCACCCTACCACCCTAACATAGAACCAATGTTTTCATGTTTCTCTGGCTACTACCAGATGGAAGCTACAAATCCCTCTGTTCAAGCACCCACTTGACACTCAGAGGACAACATTCCTCCCTAGCACCTCCCAACCACCCTGAAATATAAAACTTTGATTTCTATGAATTTATTACAGTGATTCAATAGTTGCCATTGGCTTACCAAGCTTATCACTGTTCATCTATGCTGCTCTACTCTTTTGTATCAATGTGTCTCTACTTGCATCTTCTTGAGCTTTCTGATCTTCTGATTTCTCTCTGCATGTACACCTCAACCTTCTTTTCCTGTCTCAATTATGCATCTCTGTTCTTTTCTTATGTTGCGTTGTTTCTCCTCTAGACTCAATGCTTCTACCTACATAACACCCTCTCAAAAATTGCAACCCTAATCTCTTCTTTGTTCTACATTTTTATAGTCACTGTGCACCTTGTACATGCTACATGCATTATCCCACTGCATACCTTTCTCACATCTAGTCATCTCTTGATCATCATTGAAACACTTCATCTTCTTTGGCGGTTATGCCCATGCATTCATCATCACTAAGTGTTACAATGAGATTCCTTAGCCTCTCCAGCAGTCGAGACTCTTTGTCTTCTCTGTCATAGTCGAGCTCATTCCCTCTGTTGCAGTTATAGGCTCCAACACTCTTCCATCTATCAGTCAACTCTATGAGAGTCTACACTCCACTGGTAGTTGAATTGAGTCTCTTTGCCTCATCTGGAAATCACCCTGAAGTCTCTTCGAGTCCTCTGGAAGAAACCATCAATGTTTTCTAGCAGTTACACTGTGAACCTCTTGTTATCAGACAAATCGCTAGGTGCAGACACTAACAGATCTCCCTAGATCTACCTAGATCTAGAACAAAACAAGACAAGAGACTACTCTTTCCCTAAGTTGTAACCATTGAATCTTACTAGCAGAGAGGAACAAGTGACATAGCTTCGATCCGGTGCTCTCGTGAAATCAATTCCAAGACAACAAAAACCAACCAAAGTGAATATAACAAAGTATATTCAAAGTCAACCTATGCATATGATCAAGGAATTACACAATACAATAATAGTGATTTTATGGGAAAGGGACGTGCCTCCGTATCATATTAGATGAAAGTAGAAGATTACAACCCGATCGCCTTGATGTTGCAAGATTTCTTTCAGTGGCCCTTGGTTCCAACACACACCCACTTTTTCTACAATCGTATGAAGAATATCTAACACAACTTGATAGGCCAATTGGGGGCTTCAAGCTTCTATCCAAGCAGAATTCCTCACACAATTCTTTCACCAATTCTTCATTCAATATTGCTTAACCTTTTCCATGAGAAACCTTTCAATATATAGGAGAAGGAGAGATGGTTACATGGATGAGGATGATCCCACCAAATCTGAGAAGTCAATAGGATGCCAACCATACAAATTCCAACTCACTATCTAGAAGATTCCCTTCTAGAACCCTCGAGACTTATTACCTTCTCCAATCTAAAAACAGGTTCACGCCCTACCTATAGAGCAACCTGCAAATAGTTCGCACCCTAGGTGTGGGTGGCCTGTGAGAATCAGGCATTCTTGCACCCTAATACATAGGCAGCCTGCGAACTCACTTAAAAATGTGTTTTCTGGAGGAAGACAACAATCATCTTTCTCAAGAAAAAAGTCCTTGTTGGGAGCCTGAATACAACATTGTAGAAACATCACCAGAGTGACCAAAAACATGTGTAACAGAATGCCTCCCAAAGTATGAGGCTAGAGCTTGTGATAGCCAAAATACTTTGTAAAATTCATGTGTGTGTTAGAGACCAGGAGCACACCTAATCAGAAACCTACAAACAACCAAGCATCTGCAGAATATAATACTAGTCTAAGGTAGGCATACCCATGCTCAGACAACAAATGAATGAAATCATAAGCGTAGTTCATGGCCACCAATCATACACAGTGGATCCATGCCGTCAAAATGTTATATAGCCACTAGGAATACATTGTGGATCTATGTGAAAAGTGCTACATAGTCACCGGTAATACATCGTGGATCTATGTGAAAAATGATTGATTCAGAGACGACATAGCCACATGACATACAATGTGGATCTATGTGTTGATACAAATCATACATGCGCCATTGCAACCTGGTCCAGAATAAATAAGACCCAGGGTCTTTAATCCCGTCACTTGGAAGTACGAATCTAACCATGCGATTACATGTGTTGAAGTCGAACATGGTAGAAACCACTTGATTATCGGTCATTAATGAAAACCATTAATAAGTGAAAGGGAAATCACTGTTGATGTCAATGACTCCCAAGGTACCAAAGTACAATCCAAACAAATGTGAATACATGAGCTGAGGTCGAGCACTCGGCGGAAACTCTTGATCAGGGATCAATGATGTGAACCCCTTTCGACAATGAGGAGACCTGCCATTAAGGCATGTAAGTTCCAAGATACTAAATGATTTCTAAGTCTTATGTCTGGATAATGGTTTGGAGTCGATGGAACAAGACAGGTCACAGGAGGGCCTTGATGTATCCCCCATCAATGACACAAAATAAGTAACATATTTTGAGGGTGAAACAGAGTATGGATGAAAGTTGACATGGACATGGGGAAGGCCGACATAGTGAGAATGGAAAACTACAGATGGCCAAATCAATAAAATGTTTGTGTGAACTTCTCTTAAACATATGAACAACATGACCAAAGAATTGGTAGCATTGACTCAAAGATGACCCAAGACATGACCTTGTAGCAAGTCGAGTGAGAGACAAATGGATTTCCCAACCCAGATTCAAATGACGAATAGGGGGTGTCATGTTCAAGAGCAACGCTTACTGCCATTGATATGAAGATGAAAACAAACCTCTTTCCCAAATTTTCCCCCACCATTTCTGGCGAGTACCTCTTTATTTTTACGCAAGTTTGAGGAGGATAACATATGCTTGTTGATATAAGCTCATCCATTGGAGTATATTTAATGAACCCTAAGAAGGAGTGGCTTGGTCCCATTGAGGTTCTTTCGATGTTTGTTTAACGAGTCCAAAGATAGAAAACTTGGGGGTTTTTCATATTTTGAGAGTCTGAAAAATGATTAAAGAAGACTTTCTCAGTTCCTTTTTCATAAAATAGTTCGACAGGACCGAAAAAGTGATAAATTATCGCCCATCAAACGTCTTATTCGAATACTTTTACGAGCGTGAACAAAACAAGGTCACTTGGCCATATTTTTGTTTTTAAGGAGCATGAAAAGAGCTTAAAGAATACTCTTGTGTGTTGATCGTTTTCATGTTACCATGACGAGTACGAAAAGACGAGAAAAAGTATACTCGGTTGCGTTCTCATGTATTTTCGAGCGCAAGAACGAACAAATACTGAGCTAGAGGTTTTATCTAGAAAACCCTGAAAAGTAATTGCACACACAACAAAAAGAAAAAGAACACCCGTACCCTCCGATCAGACTTCGAAGTTGCGACATCTGCAAAAGACCATGCTCACAAGACTATTACGGCATTAGGTTTTATAGGCAAAAAATTAACAAAAATAGTAAAAAGTAAATAAATAAGGTTAAAAAGGGCCTTTTACCAATTCATTGTGATTTTGCCAAGAAACTTACCCAAAATAGCTCATTTTCCCTTGAATTTATTTGTTCGATTCCGGGAGGCACAAGCGACCGTTTGGTGAACTGTCTCAACCGACGAGGTAAGATCTTGATCCTTCAACTTTTTCATGGACATTTTTTAGGGTTTTACATCCATTTTGGGGCTACACCATGCATTCAAGAGTTCTCACAGGTGGGCTTCATGGGACCTACGAGAATCAAGGATTCTTGCAGGTGGCCTTAAGGGCATCTGTGAGAACCTCGTACTGTACCCAAAGCTCACTTGCGAGGGCCGGGAAATGAAAATACGAAATGAAAAATGATCAATGAACTTCATGCCAAAGTTTGAATCAAGTTGTTGACACCTTTCCTATGGATCTTGTGTATGTGTTTGATCATCACAATGCTAGAGTGGCGAGAAAGAGAGCACGAGGAAGAGGATTCCATTGTCGGGAATGACCCAGGTACAGTTTCCGCCCTCTGGGACTATGGGATTTTGAAATTCTTCAGGATTCTAGGCATGAGGGCCCAACTTAGACTGCTGGAATACCTGGTCCACATGTGGGCTGTGGACCAATAGTTGTTTCATGTCGGGGTACATACATTGAATTTGGATATCGAGGATATATATTTCCTCACAGGGTTGTCACGGTGTGGGTACCACGCTACTTTGACCAGAGCTAGAGGCGGCGGGCTCCCCATGAGAAAGTGTTGTCGCCAGTATTGTGTCACTGAGGCAGAGAGGAGCAAGGGTAAGGTGGCTATTTGGGGGGTCCAAGACTTGACCCTTCGAACCATCTTGTTTACTATTGCATGTATGGATGGGAGTGCAGCTCCACAAATGGATCTCTAGATCTACTTTCAGTATGCCACAGAGTGCACAGAGCTTCGAGTCTTTAATTGGTCAGATGCATTCCTTCACAACATAAAGAGGCAACTAACAAAATGTAGAAAGGGCGAGTTGAAACAATTCGGGTATGGGTCACTTTTGTTATCCTTCTTTCTAGAGAGGGTCCCACTGTTGCAGTTATAGGTTGATTGGGGCTTACCGGCTCCAGAGGATCCGAGGATGTTGAGGTGGTGCAACCTCATGGCTCTTCATGTAGCAGGGCCCATCATCAAGTACAATGATTATTTTTTCGACTGGTTGTGACCCCAAATGATAATGATCGATGATTATGCCTATGATGGGTTGGATTTTTGAGGAGATCCGGATTTGGTCCTACCTGAGGATGCTTAGTGGGGTGATCTAGGTAAGAAGTACACAGATTTTTTCTTTTTAAATGTTTTTGTAAATTTTATCATATGCAATGTTTTTATGTTTGTCTAAGAACTAATTACGAAATCTCTTGTTGATGACACAGACATGGGGCCATATCGACCTCCAGGAACATCTCCTATTCAATGGCGGGGAGAGGTGGCTCCAATGGCGAGATGGGATGTTGAAGATTATGAGGCAATGGAGCAGAACTTAGAGGGGTTGGCTGTAGGCATCCCGTATATATCCATTGGGGAGATCCCTAGACGTCATCAGTGCCATACTATAGGCGTTTCTGAGTCTATTGGTCGACTACTTCGTAGGGTGGCCCAATCCATAGTGTTCTATCATGAGCGTCATCCATGATACTATTTTGTAGAAGCGCTGGGCTTCGTAGTTTTGAGATTTTGGTCCCCGGACAAAAACTTTTTGTAAAAGACATTTGATCGTTATATATATATATATATATATATATATATATATACACGGCTTCTACCAGATTATTTTGTGTTGTGTTATACATGTGATGTGTGATTGGTTTATAAATGCCCCAAATGTCTGTCTAACACATAATTAGCTAATGCATATGTCAATGTATTTACACATATAGAAATGTGTTGATACTCAATATAATCAAAATAACGTTCCAAGATGCGAATTCGTAAATATACCTGTAATAAAGTAGGACTTAGGATAGAATAGATGTTGCTTAACTGTAGTACCACTAGCTGTGAGTCAAGTTGTATAACCAGGCGGTGGATACCAAGCGAAATAGCATCAATCAACAATTCTATGACGGTGCTATATTCTGCAATGTTGTTGGTCACACGACCGAGGCACACACCTCGTAAACTGATGAGCTCATTTGTAGGGGTGTAAAGTGCCCATGCAGCAGAAGAAAGGTTCTGAGTACTATGGCTAGCGCCATCAGCGAAGCCAATGTAGGGTGGCGAAGACTCTGACATCTGAAAACCAAGTACAACGCACGATAAGTGGTCGAGGGAAGAGGTCGAATAACGCAAAAGAAAAGAAAAGAAACAAAAAGTATGGTACAATAAAATACAAGTACTCATGCACAGGTGATCTTATGCATAATACTTCTTTAAGTAAAACCCATTTCTAGGTTCACTCAAAGGGATACCATTGTAGTCCACTAACTCGTAGATGTTACACATTATTTTCATTATCCCCATGACTGTTAATGATGTAAACCTATCTATTGCCTTCAGAGGGATCAGTGGCCTGAGTTCTTGAAGAGAGAAGGGAGAAGAACTTTTCCTGAGAAAAGAAGTTGCATTTTCCCTTGTAAAAACCCTGTAAAAAAGGAAGTTCACAGGTTGCTATATAGGCAGGGTGTGAGAATGCCTGATTCTCGCAGGTTGCACCATATCTAGGGTGCGGGATGTTCGTAGGTTGCTCTATAGGTAGGGTGCGAGAATGCCTACACGTGGGAAAAACAAGCGTTTTCTCGAATCTTCTAGAAGGAGAAACTTCTATGGTGAGGTGGCATCCGAATGGTTTGGATCTTACTCGCTTTCATGATTTAGTGGGATCATCCTAACCTCCTCACCTTATCCTCTTCAACCTATAAAAGGAGAGGAGTTATCATGGAGAAAGTTAGCTTTGGTTAGCTTTGGTTAGCTTGGAGCTTTTAGCTTGGTTAGAGTGGTTTTGAGTTTTGCCTTTGTCAAGATAGATTGTGAATACTATCAGATCTGTGCTCTCATAATTCTTGGAGTGAAAGTGTGTGGGAAACAAAGGATAGTTGGAAGGGACCTTACGACATCAAGGCCATGGTTGTAATCTCTCTTCCACATTTAATATGATACAGTAATATGATTTTTTCCTATAAAGCTTGTTGTGTTCTATTGTATGATTCCTTGATCACATACATAGGTTTATATTGAGTTTATGCTATTACTATCACTTTGGTTGGTTGTGTTCTTTTGCAGGATCATCATGGTATGAGCATTGGAACGGAGCTAGGATGGCGATGGCGAGAGGAAGCGACATTTAAACGGTATGTCATTCATCCCTCTTTAGTTAGTAAATTCAATATCTAAAACTTAAGGAAAGCGTCATGTTCTGGTGTGTTTTGTTCTAGATCTAGGTGGATCTAGGGAGGTCAATTAGTGTCCACAGCTACCGATTAGTCCAGTAATAGTAGGCTCCTTTCTCCAGAACTCATTTAACGATATAAGGACCTCGCCACATGGCTTCAAAATTTCCATCTCCTAGCATATCTCGATATTCTTCGTATAGGAGAACCAGATCACCTTCGGAGAATATGCGAGGCTTGACATGTTTGTCGTATTGGGCCTTGACACATTTCTTCTTGGCTTCTATGACTAGGGTAGTGTCGTGACGAGTCTCGTCTAATCGCATGAGGTACAACAGATGTTCTTCTTCGGCATAAGTGTTTGGGAGAAGTTCGATGGCTAGTTTTAAAGAGGGTATCTCACATTCAATTGGTAGGATGGATTCTAGGCCATAGACTAACTGAAATGGTGTAAATCCAGTAGTAGACTTAATGGAAGCTCGATAAGCCCACAATGCTGAAAACAACATCATGTGCCAACTTGTCTTGTGAATCCCTATCATATGTCGAAGCATGGTAATAAGGACCTTATTTATTGCTTCAACTTGGCTATTGGCTTGTGGGTAATAGGGTGTCGCGTTTTCATGTCGAAGACCCAACTTGTCAGTGAGTTCGGACATCATGAAATTTCTAAAGTGGCTACTGTGATCAATAACGATAGCCTGAGGAACCCCAAAATGAGAAATGGTGTGATTGAATATGAATAATGTGGCGGTCCTTCCGGTATTGTCAAATGTTGGCATCGCCTTGGCCCATTTCGTAAAGTAATCTATGGCTACAATAATGTAACCATGCCCCTCGACCGAGTGAGGGTGACATGTCATGAAATAGATACCCCATTTTGCAAAAGGACCGACAGACACCATAGGGTGTGATCATATCTTGTTGTTGTAGGTTTGGCAAGCATGACATTTTTGGATGGCAATTATACAATCGTTGAATAAAGAAGGCAAAAAATATCCTGCATGCAAGATCTTCTGGGCGGTAGCATACCCGGACATGTGACCACCACAGGCTCCAGAGTGGCAGTCATCGAGGGATTTCTTGGCTTCGTCAAAAGTGAGGCAGCGTCAAAAAAGGGAGTCGATCCCACGACGATAAAGATTATCACCAAGGATAATATACTAACGGGATTGGTAGCGGATTTGACGGCGATCAACACTAGACAAATTAGGCCGGAAAGTCTGGGTTTGGAGATATATGATGATATCTCCATACCAAAGGTCATCACAGCTAATCAGGAAAAAAGATTCATCAGGAAATGAATCGGCTATTACATTTTCCATATCAGGGCAGGGAAGGTCGCATATCAACTCGACAAATACTAAGGATTTCTTGGACTTAGCGTGTTTGAATTCTAAGTCAAAATCCTAGAGTATCACAATCCATTTGGAGTATTTTCCCCCTAGAAATTGTTGTGTAAGGATGTGGTGCATAGGGTTGTATTTAGAAATGACTATAGTTTTGTGAGAGAGGATATAGTGCCAGAAACATTGAATTGCTTGGATGGTTTCCAAGGATAGTTTCTCAACATGTAAATACTTGGTTTCAGTAGTCATGAGACTGTGACTCAGGTAATAGATGACATGTTCGTCATGAGAATCATCCTCCTGGAAGAGAACCATAGCAATGATATAGTCCAAGGCTGTGAGGTAGAGGAAATAATTGCGACTGTAATCAGGTGGGAAGAGTAGCGGGGTACGTGTCAAAGACAGTTTCAAGGCTTTGAAAGCTTTGTTGGTAGTGGTATTCCATATGAACTCGGACCCTTTCTTGAGTAGCCGTGTAAATACAAGAGTTAGCTCAGCATAGTTTGGGATGAAACGATGAAGAAAGTTTTCCTTCCCTTGCAAACTTTGCAATTGGTGAAGTGAGGAAGGAGGAGGAAGATTGAGAATTACCTCGACCTTCAAAGGATCTACCCGGATCCCCTGACGTGAAAAAATAAAGCCTAGAAGTCGGTCGGATTCTACACAGAAAACACATTTGTGGGGATTCAAGCATATATGGTAAAACCAACAACGAAGGAAAATGGCGCGGAGGTGTACTGGATGATCATCCCGACGCATGGAATGAGCAGGTAAGTCATTGAGATATGGTTGCACAATATGCTTGATATCGTGGAAAGCGTAAGACATGGCAAGCTGAAAAGTTGTGCCAGCATTTTTTAAAACAAATGGAAGTTTCTAGTAAGCAAACGTGCCCCAAGGACAAATAAAGGAAGTCTTGTGTTGGTCTGTGGAAATGATATTGATTTGATTATACCCAGAGAATCCATCCATCGGGGAGATTATTTCACTTTGACACATTCGTCAACGATCTGGTCGACGAAGGGGGTAGGAAAGTTGTCTTTAGGAAAATCTTTGTTAATATCCCTATAATAAACACACACGTGGATGGTGCCTTGTTTCTTGTCAATCAGAACAAGATTGGAAACCCATTCAGTTAGAGCCATAGGGTAAATAAAGCCAGCTTTGAAATTTTTTTCAACTTCAAGCTTGATAGCGGCTGCTTTATGTGGGTGGATTGGACGAAGATGTTGCCAGACAGGATTAGCATTTGGGTATGTCTTAATCTCATGTATCATAATGGTAGGGTCAATACCTGGCATTTCTTCGTAGCTCCAGGCGAAGACGTCACGAAATTATTGGAAAAGAGACTTGTAGGTGACAACTTCGTCATGGGAACATGAAGCTCCAATATGCACATTTTCGACAATTCCAGGTTTTATGGATATGTCAAGGGGAATGGTGGGTGAGATATTGCTTACGTTACCTTCGTAAAGCACATCGTGTGTAGACTCGAGAACAGTAGAAATGATGACAACGGTCGATGGGGTTGATTTCCGTTGGTAACCCTCGATGGTGTGTTGTTCCAGGAAGAGGATGGAACGATGATGGCCATTGTCCCAGCGGGTGTCTTCCATGGACATGATAGACATAATCATCTCATCCATGGGAAAGATAACGCGGAAGGGATCTGGAGATAAATCACCAAGAGAGGGGGAAACAAAGGTTGTCGATTGAATGGCTTGATAAGTAGATTCGACTGGACTTAATGACATTTCGTCGCCATAACGAAGATGATCGTCGGGGTCGGGGACAATCCATGGGTCGTGAGACGCAGGGGTTCCATTAATGGTGGAGATCATGTTGATCGAAGTGAAAAATGGATGTGGAACATTGAGTGGTGGAATGGGGAAAGTCCCCATCAAAGAGGAATCTTTAAGAAGACCCACACTGACATTCTCATATCCAAGGGGGGTTTTGGAAATGAATGGCATGTTACCTGTACGTGCATCAGAGTGAAATAAGGCTAATTGTTCGATGGTAATGACTTTTCCTTGATGTGGGAAACACATGACATGGAAAAGGGTCGACACAACTGCATGCATGGAATCAATCTAGCTACAGCCAAGTAGAAGGTTGTAATCAAGAGGAGTGTGAAAGACTTCCACTTTGACTTGGACCATTTTTCCTTCTAACGTAATAGGCAATGAGGGGAGAACACCGAAAGGATTGAAACCAGAGCCATTGAAGGATTTGAGAGTGTTGTGGTATTCGGTCAAAGGAGGAGAGATGATGGCTTTCCAGCAGGTAAGAGACATGACACACGTCGAGGCACCCTCATCGATAACTGTTCTACAAATGTTCTTGTCGGAGACAGTAACTTGTATTTGGAATTCTAGTTGAGGGGGTAACCTTGGAATGTGATATTCCAAGTCAAATATTATTAAATTCATATCCATGGGGTGGATCCCACCAATAGCTTTTAACAGTGCCTTTCGTTGTGTAGGACAACTTTGGAGGACTTTGAGGGTTGACATCGTAGACGGTGCCTGGGCCAGATCTTCGACAATGCTGTAGTTCTGGGAAACATGGGCATGAGGATTGAAAGACGATATTCGAACAACACCCTTTGGGGGAGGGTGAAGAACTTTATCGAGGATCGGTCATTCGAGGTGAAGAGGACCGTTGGCAGGTGGGGTCGTGGGAGAGGGTTGGACCAATGGGGGCGATATTGCATCAACCTTCTCTTTGGAGGAAGAATGATCTTTGGCTTGAGTGGTAAGTGTGATGTTGTTCTTCTTTGACTCACTGATACAAATTAATACATAATATGTATTAGAGGGGGAAGCTTGGTCATGAATGATCAATTGGGCCTGTTGTTGAGGGGGGAAGGGTTGTGACAATATGGCCGGAGTGGGGGGTTTCGTGGTACCTTGAAGGAACTTATTTACCTCGACGCATCCAGGACAATCCTTCGTGTAGTGATCATCACCACAAATGAGGCAAGGGTATAGAGGTTTTCACTTATCCCTATCGTCAACAGGTGGTGTTTTGGGTTTCTTAGTTTGTGGAGTATTTTTATCCTCCTTGGTCTTACCCTTTCCTCTTTTGGATTTATTTCGACCGGCTAGGGTAGATTGAACATAATTTACCTCAGAAGTCTTGCCAATGGGAGGGGTAGGAGACACAACATTTTGAACATTAGAAGAAACGGATTTCGGGTTGTTGCCAGAGGTTTGGACAGAATGAGGTTGGGCTTGGAAGGTGCCAATCACACCATCAGCTGCATGAGAAGCAGTAGGATTGGTTGGAGTGGTAGAAGTAGAAGGAAGAGGTGCATCAGAAAGAAAGTCATAAAGAGTGCGTGTTTGTGAGTAAACGAGGTGAAGGTATTGGGCACGACTGATTGCCTGTTCCTTGGTGACAACTCCACCCATGGCGATGTCACGAGCGATATCATTCACAAATGATTTCATGAACCACTCTGCCAGCAACTAATCGGGAAGTTCGAGTTTGATGAGACGTCATCTCCGACGCCACTCATGAATGTGATCGGAGATATGAGTGGCTTTGCTTTGTTTAAAAGAACTCAAGATATCGGTTCCTATTTCATAGCAGATTGGTAACTGGTAGTGGGTGAGGAAAGCCATAATGAGGGTGTTGAATTCAGTGAAGAAGCCTCATGGTAATTCTATATACCACTTCACGATGGAACCTGTAAGGGTTCGCTGAAAAATGCGTAAGCAAATAGAGTCATCCATTAAGGAGTTGGATGAGAACCAGAGGTGAAAAGTCATCACGTGATTGTTTGGGTCCTCTCCTATTTTACCATCGAATTTAAGGATGTTAGATGGTAGTTTGGCCGGTATGGCGGGCCATTGAGGAGAGTGACGAATCGGGTCGTTCAAAATTCTCGACAGATCTGGTAGGTCCAAGGTGGCTAAGAAGGGTAATTGTCTGTTCACATGAGGGTACTGATGACTTTGGGGAGAAAGTCCCGTCGATAGACCAGTGGGATCATAAGCAGTTTGCATATAATGTGAAGATCTGGGTAGGTTTGGTTGTTGGTGTGGAGGAAAGTAATTCATAGGGTTATACCCTTGAATAGGGACGTAGGGTTGAGTGTTCGAGCCCCAAATAAGACTGAACATGCCTGGGTATGGTTGTCCTATGCTAAGGGGGATGAAAAAGCTAGATTGGGATTGTTGCCCTCCAATCAGGGGTTGAGTCCTAATTGGGATTTGTCTTGTAAAAGGGGTTTGGGTTTGGCCTCCTTGGTGAAATTTTCCACCAACAAGAATATGGTAAGCAGATGGGAACGACGGAAAAGTGTCACTAGGATCAGTACCTCTGACAGAGGATGGAAGAGGTCCTCTGAAAGGGGGTGGAAGAAGTGTCGAAATGAAACCAGGAGGGGGGTGCCCAGAATGAGTGGAACCACCGAGAGTCATGGATGTCATCTGTGCAGGAGTAGGGATAGAAGCATTCAATACATGATATCCAGGTGGAAGGGTCGGAGTGAATTTGGGTGAAAGCGAAGTGCCAATGGGATCTTGGCTGGTTGTTGTAATCCTGGTGTGGGGACTCGCAGTGTCAGGGACCATTGTATAATGGACCATTTGTAGAGGGATAGTCAAGACGTGGCTAGCAGGTGGAGTTTCTGTACCAGGAAAGTAATAAGCAATAGTAAAAGGTATTGCATCTGGATCAGATGTTTCGGGTAGCTCAAGTGCGACAGTGATATCAATGCCGGTTCCTGAGCCAAAGAGATCCCATCTAAAAATGCTAGAAGTCCAAAATGGATCTTGACCCTTAGGTCCAAGGTAAGGTTTGGTTGGTGATCCATAAGACTGAACAACTAAGTTTCCGGAAGAATTAACTCGCACAATACGTCTCTCGGAGTTGGGACGAAGTTGAAAGTCTTCTCAAGAATTGGAAATTCGGAACCGTTATAGAGAGTTAGTTCTTTCCACTTGTGGAGTGGTGATGTCTTGGATTTCACTCTGTTGAGGAGAGCCCTCCAGTGAGATGGTAGGAAAGGGTTGAGAACCTTCCAGATCTTCTGGGGGTAAACCTTGCATTCTACGTGAACGGCGTGGAGGGTCAATTGTGATCAAGTTAAAATATTACAAATAAAATTATATGGCCTACTTGGATAGAAAAACATCATGCGCTAGTAAAAAATAGGAAGAAAAACCAAGCAAGCAAGACCTTCTAATGTTGAAGTCACTAGTTGGTGATGAAATCCAACATCGCAATGACGAGACAAGAAGGGGCTGAGCTAACGAACTTCTTAACGGACTTACACTCTAGTGCAAGTTCCCACACATAATCATGGGTATACCCTCCAAGGAGCCCGACTGAGTCTGGCCAACGTCGATTCCACGTACCATGGAGACTTTCCCCTTCATAGTCACCTTGTGTAAGACCCTAAAAGATAGGCCGCTAAGGTTACCACCAACAACAATAATGCCTGGGGGGACAGTTGACAGTCTGATCCACACACAAGGGTAGGGCATTTGGCTCAAAATCAACTTGAGAGGCTTCCACTCATCATTGTGGGTATACCTTCAAGTGACCCCCGTAATACGTGCGATCTCTACACCGATATTAACAAAGCAGGGTGAGTAACTTTGTCAATCTCAATGCAACCTCAGGTTTGACGCTTGTGTGAGAAGGGCTTCCCAGGACAAAATGTTGCAAATAGAATTTGACACTCCCTATCACAAGATACTATTGTGTGTTTTTTGCTTTGGAGAGTGTGTCTCATTGCTTGTTCCAAAGCTCTAGCCTAGCAAATGTTGGTGTAAAAGAGCCCTAGAAAATGTTACCAGTTGAATTTTAAAATTGCGCAATATTATTAAAGGTTGTTATTACTCAAGAGGAGATGGAGATGAAACCAATGTTGTATGAGACTCTGACCCAAAAAATGCGTAAGTAGGAATGAAAGATACAAATTTCATTCTATGAATCTTATTTACAAGAGGGAAAAATGAATTTTCTAGAACAACATGAACTACAATGTATGATCATCTTTAAAATGCAAAATCAAACAATGACTAGCAATGCAAATTCTCTATTCGTGCTTTTTCAATATTCAAATGCCAATATTTTCAAATAATAGGTTGCTTAAAAGAAAGAAAAATGTTTTCAATTTTTATTAGAAGCCAATAATAGGGATGGAACTAAAAAGTAAGCAATCAACGAAAAAAAAAAGAACACACAACAAACACCCCAAATGGATGTTTCAATGAAGACAAAAATAACAAACTGACAAAATGGGTCTTTTCACATGCACATGGGCAACAAATTTTCAAGTAATGAACAATTGAAAAAACAATCAATCTCAACTTTTAAACCAGTGACAGGCTCCTGACCAAACAAGCACTCGAATACTAAGATCAAAGATTATATCCTTGTTTTAAGAAAAAGGTCAAGAGGTAAAAATCGAGACAAAATGAACAAGGAGAGCTTTCGATTTTCGAAAGCAAATCATTCACAGGATCTGAAGGTAAGAAAAATCTAATCAATGGCTAGATAAGTTCTTCCTAGACACACAAACAAATCTGGGTATCTAAGGAAATAAAAGACTTAAACCAAAAATTTTGCAAGTGGGTTCATAGGATGGTAGTGTATTACAGTGCGAGAATCAAGGATTCTCGCAGGTTGGACACAGGTTGACTGCGATGGGTTCACACTGGACTGAACACCAGGGTGAAAAATCAAGTGATTCTCACATGCTACTGAAGGGTGCAGTGCAAGAAGGTCTATAAACAAACAAAATTTGGAAAAAGGGAAAAATTTATGAGAGAAATTTTGGACCCAGGGAGTCAGTGAGGATATCCTCAAGACTCAGAGATTGATGGGAATGAGAAATGGTAGGTCAAGAGAAAATGGCCAAGAAAAAACCAATAAAAACCACTAAAAAGGGGTATGATCCCCAGTGGATTTGCCAATTTTGTTATCAGACAAATCGGTAGGTGCGGACACTAACAAATCTCCCTAGATCCACCTGGATCTAGAACAAAACAAGACATGACACTACTCTTTCCCTAAGTTTTAACCATTGAATATACTAGCAGAGAGGAACAAGTGACATACCTTTAGATCGCTTCCTTAGGTCTCTATTGTTCCCACTTTGCTCCGGTGGTCTCGTGCAATCAAGTCCAAGAAAACACAAACCAACCAAAGTGAAGATAACAAAGTATATTCAAAGTCAACCTATGCATATGATCAAGGAATTACACAATAAAATAATAGTGATTTTATGGGAAAGGGACGTGCGTCCATATCATATTAGATGAAAGTAGAAGATTACAACCTGATCGCCTTGATGTCGCAAGCTTACTTTCGGTGGCCCTTGGTTCCAACACACACACACTTGTTCTAAAATTGTATGAAGAAGATCTAACACAGCTTGATAGGCGAAATGGGGGCTTCAAGCTTCTATCCAAGAAAAATTCCTCACACAATTCTTTCACCAATTCTTCATTCAATCTTGCTTAACCTTTTCCATGAGAAAACTTTCAATATATAGGAGAAGGAGATATGGTTACATGGATGAGGATGAGCCCATCAAATCTGAGAAGTCAGTAGGATGCTATCCATACGAATTCCAACTCATTCTCTAGAAGATTCCCTTCTATAACCCTCGAGACTTCTTCTCTTCTCCAAGCTAAAAACAGGTTCCCACCCTACCTATAGAGAAGCCTGCGAACAGTTCACACCCTAGGTGTGGGTGGCCTACGAGAATCAGGCATTCTCACACCCTAATACATAGGCAACCTATGAACTCACTTTAAAATTGTGTTTTCTGGAGGAAGACAACAGTCATCTTTCTCAGGCAAAAATTTCTTGTTGGGAGCCTGAATACAACATTGTAGAAACATCACCAGAGTGACCAAAAAGATGTGTAACACGTATGAAGCCTTATGCCTTTGTCACCTTTCACCGTTCCTTTCACATGTGACCCCAGCCGGTGACCAAACACCTATTCAAAAGGCGTTTCATGATTTGGCGTTCTGGGATATCCAGCTGCGAGTTTCCTCGCTCCACTTGCAAAAATCCGAAATGGAGCCTAGTGTTGCTAGCTCCTTCCCCAATCTTCCACAGATGTAACCACTGGCTGTGACCACAACCTTAATCGAAAGTGCATTTCACAAGTTCAAATTTCGGGGATTCTATCATGAGTCTCCTTGAATCCTTCTTCTAGAATTCCCGATACCCGAAATGGAGCCTAGATACGCTATCTCCTTCCATTCACGTGACCACCGACAATGACCAGGGGCCAAGTCCCAAACTGCATTTGCAATTTTCGTTTTGGGGATTTTGTTGCGAGTCACTTTGACTCTTCCAACTCTCGATCATGAAATGGAGCCTTGCAACATGCAAGTTCCTTCCTTCACATGCCCACAACTGTGACCAAGCGCTTATCCATAAAGTGCTTTCGCGACTTCACATTTTGACATTCCTGTGATGAGGGGTCTCAACACTCCAAGTCGCGATCTTTGAAACTTCGAAAATGCTTCATGATAGATTGGTGTGAAATGAGTCAAACCCACTTATCCTAAGTTTGAGCACAAATTGCGCATTCCTCTAAGAAGCAGGTTGATTAGGGCGGCCAGGATTTGCGCGTCTATATCTGCAGTTAAGGTTCAATTTCAGACCCCCCTTTCCATTCTTCCTTTAATGAAAGGGGGGGTCCGGAATAGGACCGTGCAAGTTTGAGCGGTCGAGATCGAAGCACTTAGATCTGTGGTTGAGGTTCGATTCTAGACCCCCCTTTCCATTCTGCCTTTAATAAATG